>OVBE01000532.1:0-48473 GCA_900406425.1 Iberis pinnata | reverse complement strand
GCCTTTTATAGCGTTAATCGTGTGCTATCAATGAGACTTTTTCTTGTAGTGCAAGTTTATATTTTGTCCCGAGGCTGCTTCATAAAGCTGTAGAATTCATGATATTGTAACTGTCGAACGTGGATGAGCATGGCAAAAGAATAAGGCATCATCAACAAACATCATATGTGATACCGTAGGAGAAGTAGCACTAATTTTCATTATTTTCAATTGTGATGACTCAACTGCTGATGTAATCAAGGAAGAGAGAACTTTTGTACAAATAATATATAGATACCATGACAGGGGATCCCCCTGCCATAATTCTCTATGCGGTCTAAGAAATTCATATGGAGCTCCATTAATCAATATAGAAAAAGAAACATATTCAATACAGCTCATCACCCACCAAATCCATTTATGATGAAATCATATTCTTTGTATAGTTTCCTGAAGAAAAGACCATTCTAGGCGGTCATATGCTTTTGGTATATATGTTTTAATCACCATATAGGATTTTTCCCAACGCTTCCTCGATTTTAAAGAATGGAGTAATTCATGAGCCGCCAATACATTGTCCATAATATGTCTTCCCGACACAAAGGCAGCTTGATGTTCCATAATCACTAAATCTAGATGAGGTTTTAGACGATTAGCAAACAATCTTGACAAGATCTTGTAACTCACATTACATAGTGAAATTGGCCTAAATTGGGACATATCTTATGGGGAATCTGTTTTTGGGATAAACCACATATTAGTATGGTTAATAGATCCCTAAAATAAGCTTGTATTCATGAAATGTCTAATTTCTTCACAAACCGAAGGCCCAATAATCGGCTAGAATTGTTGGTAGAAAGCTGCAAAAATACCATCGAACCGTGGAGCCTTTGATAGACCAATACCAAAAGCTGCATACCAAATTTCATCATATGTTACATCTCAAATTAGATATGAATTCATCATTTTCGTAATACGTGGGTTAAAACCTTGGAAAATCAAATCAAAATGTGAGTGGCATTGAGAGTCCCTCGTGAACAAGTCTTGAAAATGGTTAATAGCCACCTTACCCAAATTCTCATAACCCCTATGTATCCGACCTTGATTATCAACCAAAGATAATATTATGTTTCTTGTCAATCTTGTCTTAGCAGAGGCATAGAACAAATGCTAATTACGATCCCCAACTACTAACCATGAGTTCCTACTCCTTACTTTCCAAAAATTCTCCTCTACTAGATAGTTTTTTTTGTAATTGTTTGCATAAATATCAAATATAATCAGAAGATTGACCCGATGACGTTGCGTTAGTGAGTTCCTTTTTAACCTCTGGATACATTTATATGAGTTAGTTTGATGAGATCGCTTCCAGGTTGAGATATCATTGCGACAGAGACTCAATTGTGTATGGAGAGGGAAATCTTGCATTCTTGGTTGGTTCCAAAGTCTCTCAATGTAGACAAAAAAAAATCTTGATAAAAAAAGAGGATATCATATTTGAAAAATGCTCTTTGTGGACCAATAGAAATAGAAATATCTATAATCACTGGTCGATGATCTGAACCTTCAAAATCTAGAAAATGAACCTGAGCTGATGGAAATAAAGCTAACCAATCTGCATTTTACATTGCCCTATCTAAGCAACAATTTACACTGTGATTATGTCGCTTGTCCGACCATGAGAATCGATCACCTACTGCTTTTAAATAATGTAGATCACAAGTTGTTCAAAGTCTGCTGCATGCCTAATCGGACCACCAACCTTCTCATCATTGATCTTATTGCATTAAAATCTCCCACACAAAGCCATGAATAATGACGAGTGGTAGAGATTCTTTCTATTCTTTCCCATAACACAGTCTTCATAAGTGGTTGAGGATAACCATAAACAAAGTACAAATTGAAAGATATTTCGTTGAAGCGGCTGAAACAATCTACAAGGTTTGGTGATTGAAATTCAACTGAAATAGAAACATAATTTTTCCAAAGCAAAGCTATTCTCCCACTTAAGCCAACCGACGAAACAATTACTAAATTGGAGTACCCTAAAGAACTACATATGTCTCGTACACTATCATCTTGTTGCTTGGTCTCAAAAAGCCAGAAGATGTCTGAGAGATATCGGGAACATATCTTCTTTAGGCGTCTAATTGTCAAGGCTGGCTCCATCCCTTAACAATTCAAAAAGGCTGTAATCATGGTGGACTTGGTGGTTTAGAGTCCACCAAACCGCACACCTTTGATGGTACAATAATACCCGAAGATTCAGCTTCATCCAATACCAACCTTATCTTATGATTATCCAGTTCAACAGAAGGGTCTGGGCTATTTCTTTTGCGGGATTGGTGAGTCATTTCCATAATGTACTATGGAGATTGGACTTGCGTAGGGATTTCCCCTTCCTTCAATCCTTCAACAATCATATCCTTCACCTGGTTAGATACATGGTTCACTTCTTGTTGTTCTATCACCTCTTGATCTTGATGATATCCATTGTCTATATTCATCACCTCTTCATGATTTCCATTTATGTTCTCAAGATTGTTATTGTTGTCTTCATATATTTCCTCAATTATAACACCTCACTGATGCACTTGGTGAAAAGAGAAATCATCTTGTGGAGGATCATGATCATCATCTGAATCATTGTCTTCACCGCCTGCATTTTGAATCAAACAGTTATCGATATCATTTGTCATTCTCCCACACACTTCACAAAAGCCTTTAAGTTAGCCTCTCATACTTGGAACTTCAACATACTATTCTCACTCACACGAAATTGAATCGTCTATGAAATTGTAGAGGCACATCAACATCCAAATTGATTTGGACTCTGACATATTCCACTATTGCAGCAACGTTTGCATCATAGTCAACCGCCAAGAGTAAACCAATTAGCCGACCAATATGTGCGATCACTTCCCGATTCATATACTGTAGGGGAATCCCACGAATCTACACCCACAAAAGAATAAAATGAAGTAAAGGCATTAAAGGATTCCAACGCTGGAGGATAAGCATTCGATCGGCAAAAGCCCATGGGCCCCTCCTCATAATTGTTTCCAATGATTCCTCATACGGGAAAATGAACTGAAAACAATCGCCAACTGATAGGTTCATGTTTTAATTCCTAAAACTACACTGCAGAGAACATATCACTATAATATAGTAAAGGGTCGAATCCCACAAGGACCAGATAGTGCGACTCTCAGTTTTAAAATCGATTCCAGATAAGACAGAAACAAAAGAGATATTGTTTTCGAACGATTGAGAATTTAAGCGAATAATTAAAAACGAATGTAAATCAATAAACTAAAATGGTAGGCGATAGGGAAATTCCACAGATATTCAGGTTTGAAGTTCAGGTTGACAAGCAAGATTAACAAATGAAAATAGTTCTCAACTAAAAAGACGAAAATAGACTAATCTCCTCTCAAAGTATTAGATTCATATGATAGAATTGCTAAGAAATAAAGATTAACCTTCTCCCAAAATCTTAGATCTCTAAATTAGACAATTAAATTATGCTGAGATCACAGATTCGATATGTTCATAAGCATCAAAGACAATACTCCCGCAAGCAGAGACACTTATTCATCTAGAATATGTCAAATTAAATAAACCAAATCCCTTTGTATTTATTAACCTAAAATCATGAACTAGATGATCAAGCTAATTCAAGCAATGATAAGGAATCTATACTAAGAACCTAACAAATTGAATCCATTAACATCAAACCATAACTATCAAAACCCGTTTTTCCTGGGAAATCCCTAAAACCTAACAAAGAAACTACTCATACATAGCCTAGCAATCAACAATCATAGACAAAGAAAGGCATATTCAAAAACCAAATTAAATAATATAAGATAGTTCATAATTCTTCTCCAAATACAAGTGTCAGGATTCGTCTCTCTCAGAAAAGCTCTCAAAAGAAAAAGTAATTAATTGTAATTTGTGTTCTATCTCTTTAACTAAAACCCTAATACTAAAGCTTATATAGAGTTCAAAAAGAATAAAAATAATATAAAACCCAATAAGAAAAACCAATGATAAGTCTTGAGGACGAAAAATTCTTTTTGGAAATCTTCAAGTTTTCTCGAGCATATAGATCGATCAATCCAAGTGTGGATCGATCGATCTGACGTTCTTTTACTTCATGGATCGATCGATCTAAGGTAGGATCGATCGATCCAATTTTTCGTAAGTTTGATAAGCTTCTGGATCGATCGATCTCTACATAGATCGATCGATCTACTCCCTCACGTGCTGCACATATTTCTTCTGTGAGAAAGCTTTACCAATCTTCAGTAAAATCGCCATAATTTTTGATTGAATCAATGGATTGACCTTAAATCACTTTCATATGAAAGTTAACTCACGTGGCCAGTTTGAGTCAGAATCTCGGCTCAATACATCCATGGGAACATCTTCAAATGTCGATTAACTTTTGGTTCTTCTATTGAACTTTACTTCTGTATTTGTCAAATTGCATCCATTTTGTGCACCAATCCACCTTTTTGCTCCAGAACGTCAAAAACACCTAGAATCATGAAAATACGCCAAAAACACAAGGAAAACACTCGAATGGTGCCAAATAGAAAGTATAAATACCCAATAAAAAGCATCAAAATCGAGTGATATCACCAATAATGATCCTCTCCAAATTCGCGGTAATACTACAATGATAACCTGTAAATTTTGACATCACCGGTTTTCCAATTAGCACAAAATGGTTCTCCTGGGCCGCTTGATTAATCACATCAATCAGTAACAAAATTAGAACTGCATTCGTCCTTAAGTCAAGGTCTTGAACTGCTATGCGCAATTGATCTGCCATAGTTATAAATAAAAAGATGATTGTTGTAATGTAGACAACAAGAAATAGCCAAGAGATTATATAGAAGAACAAGTCGCATGCAAGAACATCATGATTATAAATCGTGGGGATACCACTTATATCGTGTAGATCTTGTAACCGTCCCATAATTCCCCATGGGAAAGTCATAATCTCTTTGGATCCAAGATATAACTGCTGAAAATACCTGTTGAAAACACTATGATTGAAGAATCGTCAACAAAATCGTCATTCTAAACGTACTAAAAAATATAAAATCTTTATGAAAAATAACCATTAACATATTATATTACATAAACGTACTTTTTATATAAAAAATTCAATAGTTTTCAATCACAATTATCCGATAGTTCCTGAGATGAAGAACCATGAATATCATATAGAAATCGGAACTGAAACGATAACCGATGGGTAGAACCAAATTTTTTTGTTGTTTTAAATACTTTTTAGGGTATCATAAAATAATTTCAGATATTTTAAACTAATTTTGGGTATTTTAAATTAATTTTGGGTAACGGTTTTTGGTAACTTTTTTTATTTTGGGTCATTTTATTTGTTTTTGGGTATTTCTTTTTGTTTTTCGGATAATTTTGGTCATTTTGGGTTTAAATTATCTGGATTTGATTAGGAACCGAAAATTTTGGATAATTTCAGTTCCTTTAACATAGAACCGTACTCACCTGGAACCGATGAGAACCGTACTCACCTGGAACCGATGAGAACCGAACCAGAACCGAATCGAAAACTTCAAAAAATCGATTAAGTATTAAAATCTAGGATCCGAAAGAACCAGAATCAAATGGTTTTTATCTAAAACCGAATCGAATACCTAAATGCCCACTACTATTGTTGAATCAATGTTTATCAATTATGTTTAAACTTTGATCTTGTGGGTTTGCTAGATGATCTTAAGGAAAATTCTTATTATCATTAAGAGAACAATTACATGGGTATTTATAATAGAAACATATATCTAAATCCCTAATTACATCATTAGAATTAATGAGCTTTAGGAAATAGGCCCAGCTCGACTTCAGGCTCTCAGGTCGTTGCCTACTTGGGCCTTTAGCCGAAATGGACTTCATCTTGGGTGATAAACCCGATATCAACAGTTAGTCCCCCTAGGTCGACAGCTGTCTAGCAAGTCATCGATCGAGCTTAAAAAGTAAAAGTTTATTTCGGCTGAAGTGCATTGAATGCTTCTATAGCCTTTTTCGAACCGTTTCGTAGGGGAAAACTCAAGCATTGCACTTATACCTTGGTTCCCACGCGCAATGATGCTTGTTCTCGATAACTGCCATCTTCCAGGGGTATAAATACCCCTCCATGTCTTCGTTCTTACACTTCACTTTCTCCGAAAATTTCTCCACATGTATAAACGCTCTCCCTTCTCTCTCTCTACAATATTTCCAGCTCGGTAATTTATCTTTAATACCTCGATAACTTTGCCAAAATTAAACTATGTTTTCCTTTCGTCTGAACCCTAATGAGGCTTCCTCCTCTCGCGAAAATCTGAGTATCGACAAAATAGAAGTTACCCCTAAAGAAAGGGTTTTACACGGCAACTGGATCCAACCTGACGACAAGCTCACATGTCTCCTTTCTACCAGGTGTACAGAACGAGCTCTACGAGATCTATCACGAGATTTCACCTTCTTTAACGGGATTCCTTTTTCTGATTCCCAAACCGCATCAAAGACCTTGGGATTGTCCCCAAGGTTATGTTTGCCTGTACGAGTCTCTTTTAAGGAAATATCATGTCTGGGTTCCTCTGCCAAAATTGTTGATTTCGTACTGCGAAAGGCGAAAGGCCGCCATCTCGCAACCATCTGCTGCCTCGATTAGACACATGTTGGCTCTCCTGGCACTTGGTCATGAATTCGGGGTGGAGATCAGCGTTAAGTTTCTGGAGAATATGTTGTCAATCAATCCAGTCGCCCAAAAGAAGACGAAGCTGAACACAGGCTTCGTGTACATCAAATTTAAGCCTAAATATAAGTTGTTGTACACCAAGTCTGACACGAAGATCTACGATTGGAAGGGGAAATATTTTTCCTAAAGGTCATACCGGAATCCATGGGCGATGTAGGAAGGATTCTAAAAAGAAAATGGGCATACACCTTCGGTAGATACCACATAGGAAAAGTCGAGCTGTAAGTTGTACACATCCGACGATCTAACCTAATGTTTGTTTTCTTGATTGCAGAACTCCACCTTAACTCTGTTCTTTTTCCGTCAAACTTCCTAGAAGACTTCAGAAAGATTCGTAACGCTAGGATCTCCGACATCAAGGACTTTGATTCTAAACGTGTTTAACAGAGCATCTCGTTTATCAACACATGTAGGGTACCCGAGATGCCGTTCTCCCTAATAAACCCAATTCAATCTTACTGACGTCAAACTGTCACTTTATTTGCAGCCAGTTGGGAACTCAACATTTGTCCCATAAAAAAGAACACACGAAGGGGTCGCCCAAAGCCGCCGGTTGATTATTCCGCCGAGCTGGAGAAATCTTCTACTTCGAAGCGGAAACAGGTGATGACTTTTTGCTTCTAATAGTAGTGAAGATACCTGCCCTCCTTTGGTAAACAAGAGGAGGCGTCGATCTAACTAGGATTATCGTCCTTCTAATATGGTGATTATTGATTCGGGGGAAGACTCGAATCTGGCTATCGTTCCTGCTGGGGAACAAAGAGAAAAAGAAGATGTTCCTGCTGAGTAACAAGTGTTATGTGATGATGTTTCTGCTGAAGAACGTCAAGAGAAAGAGAATGCTCCTGCCGGGGGGCATCAGGATGTTCCTGTTGAGGGAACAAGAATAGGGGCAGATGCTCCCTTTGATAGTTTGATAGTTCCACCACCCATTGTGACTAGTGGAATTCCCACACTCTCTCAGATTTTGGACGAGATGACTATGGATCTGGTTCTAGTGGATGACGAGCTGGGAACCTTCGCCAAAGAAGTTAAAGACCTTCTTGGTGATGATGATGAGGAAAAAGAAAGTGAGCCTAAGGCTGAGGTCAGCGGTGATAGCGAAATGGGAGGTCTTGAGGATGACCTAGCCGACGCTAAGCATCCTCAAGATGCTGAAGGAGCGAGTTCCTAAGCAACAAGACACATAACTCAAAGGGGAGTTGGGCGTTCTCATTTATGCACAAAGGTATACCGTTTGCGCAGGACAAGCGTGCCTATGCCGGTCTGGTGAGTCGCCTCAGGGCCAACAGCTTGATCCTCCCTTCAGTATATTGGATGATGGCGCCTAAAATTTACGAAGTCTTGTCTCGGCAAGCATGTCAGGTAAATTGTCGTATTTTCCTTCCTACTTTATTCGTAGAACTATATGTCTTGACCTTGTTGCTTTTTTTGATTTGTAGATCTTGGTGACAACTAATGAGCTCGTTGCATTTTATGAAAGTGGTAGCGAGGATGAGCTGGTTAGACTCTCGAAGCTAGTCAACCAAGAAAAAAAACAGATCACCGAGGACCGACTGAAGCTGAAAGAACAAGATGAGGTTATCAAGCAGCTCACTGTTCAAGTTGCTGCCATAAAGAAGATGTTGGATGATATGGTGAAAACCGCCACTGCCCAAGTCGTTGCCTTAAGAGCTGAAGCCAAATCTGCTTAGGAAAAAGCTGCAACAAAGCTTGGCAATCTACATGCAGCCTAAGATCAAGCCAATGTTGAATTTTTCAAGCTGAAAGAAGCATACCTTGCTCTTGAGAAGTTTCATGAAAGTGAGATGAAGAGGCTTCACATTTCTCGAGCTTCTCAAGTCGTGTTGGCGCGGCGAGAAACCCAATTCGAAGTACAATAAAGCTCGAGAAAGTTCAGCGTCATGTTGAAGATCGGGACAAGGCTGACCCTGCCATCCATCTCTATGCCCAGGCCAAAAGGAATCTGAACTGCATTCGATATATAGTGGCCAAAGTCGGGGTGGTATTTGCATAGATCATGTTGAAGCTCAAAGCCTAATTTGATGAGTACAAGGCTCAGTTTGATAAGTTGGATATAACCAACGTGTCGGCTGAGGACTTTTGCTTCAGACCTGAGTTTGATGAGCATGGTTCAAACCTGGATCGATCTGCTCAGAAAGGCTCCGGCACATCTGCTGAGGCTGAGTCTACTATTCTGGAGACGCCGAGGGTGTAGTTACAACTTTGGAGCAGCTTTTACTGTTTTCTTAGGTTTGGGGTCAACACTTGTACCTCTTGTGTTCCTTTGGAGTAGCTTTCATGGTTTTCTTAGGGTTAGGATCTTCTCTATTTGTCGGGTAGTCTTTTTGTTGCATATTTGTCCACTGTTTGGACCGTTTTTAATTTGTCAAAGGTTTTTGTCTTTGCTTAGTAAGTCAAGAATCTGTTAGTTCGCCGTTCTTTTCCTGAAACAATGTATTGCCCATGTTGCTTTTTATAATGAAAAACAAAGCCTCAGTTCGACAATATATTTTGTTTAGTGCTACATACGAGTTCTTTATAGTTTTGATTGATCAATACGTAAGGTGTAGCTCGACCTCTTTTTATTTTTTTAATGACATGGATGTTTCTCTAGCTTATGTGTAAGCTGAACATCCATCCGAACAAGTGTTAAGAAGAAATGACATACATATCATCCTTCCAAACAAATGATTTATTGACGAGAAACTTTTAGTCTCGTCTTATACTCTCTATACATGAATACGAGTTGAAACTCGGATTTTATGCTGAGATTTACGCTCAAACGGGGTTACTTTGACCACGTCCAATACTCATCTTTAGGAGTACGCGAGTCGGAACTCGGCTTTTATAGTGAGACTTAAGCTCGAACATGATTACTTTGACCATGTCTAATACTCATCTTTAGGAGCACATGAGATGTACCTCGACGTTTTAATGGTCTATGTAGCCATGACGAGAAGACTTTGGTCTCGCCGACATTCCTGTTTGGTGCAAGATATATGCAAGTCGTTGCTCAACTTTTTGTTTTTGTTGTTTTTCATAGGGTTTTTTTTTTTGTTTACTTTGGAAGTTTTAACAGCGGGAAAGGTATTGAGATAAGAGTCAAGAACTTTTAAAGCAGAAAAGAAAGATGAATTTTATTAATTGAAATAACTGCATCCGACAGGTTGCCTGCGTACCCTGATATCAGGGATCAAGCCAGATCGTAGTTCACAGTACAACAAATCCTAGTAGTAGAATTTCTTAAGTTTGGTAGCATTCCAAGAGTTCAGAGTTAGCGTTTCGTCCCTAGTCTTGAGCTCGTAGACGCCGGGTTTGACTACTTTGGATACCTCGTAAGGACCTTCCCACCGAGCTCCTAGTTTTCCAGCGTTTTCCTCTGCTGTGTTTGCGTAAGTCATATGCAAGACTAAGTCTCCTTTGTTGAATCTTCTTTGTTTCTCGCTCTTGTTGTAGTACCGCATCGTGGCCTGTTGATATGTGCTTAGTCGTATTAGTGCCCTGTTCCTCACTTCCTCGACGTCATCTAGTGAGTCAACTAACATCTTGTCGTTTATGGCCTATTCTTTTGGTAACTTAATTCGGCGCATGCTGAATACCACTACTTCCAAAGGTGCTAGAGCCTCGATTCCATGTGCTAAACAAAAGGGGGTCTGGTTTGTGGATTGTCGTGGTGTAGTTTGGTAGGACCATAAGACACTGTCCAGTTCGTTAACCCATACTCCCTTTTTAGATTCCAATCTTTTCTTTAGTCCGTCAATGATGGATTTGTTGATAGTCTCGGCTTGTCCGTTTCCTTGGGGGTACCTCGGCGTTGAATGGCTTAATCATATTCTCCATCTAAGAAAAAAGTTAGTACGCAGTTGGTTAGTGTTAAATATTCAAATTAGCTGATAGTGCGATTAGTTCATTGTTCACCTGTCACCGAATCTATTAACTGTCTTTGCACAAAAATGGCTTCCGTTGTCAGTTATGATTTCGTATGGGAATCCATGCCGGAAGATTATGTTCTTCCATATAAAGTCTTGTACCTGCAATACTCATATAGCTTAGGTTGTTAGTGGGGTGTTGTGGTTCTCGACTGAGGTGAGAGTTATTGTGGCGGGCAGTCGCAAAACTTGTTTGGACTTGACGGCTGAGTATGACTCTGTTTCCACCCATTTTGTGAAATAATATGTCATTATCAGTAGGTACTTGTGTTTATTTGTTGCTATCGGAAAGAGACCTACGACGTCCATTCCCCGCTTCATGAATGGATAAGGGTTCGTCGAGGCGTTCAACGGCTCGGTAGGTGCGTGATTCGTTGGTCCATGTTGCTGGCACATTTTGCACTTCTTAGCGTATTCTTGGCTGTCTCGTAGAATCATGGGCCAGTAATGTTTGTGTTTATTTATTCTCAGTGCCAATTAGCGTTCGCTGGAATGACTTCCTCCAGCTCCTCCGTGCAACTCGGCAAGGACCTGTTGTACGTCGTCTCCGTTGATGCATCGTAGCAGGATTCCTGAAGCGGACTGTTTATACAACTCTCCATCTATTGTGGTGTATCTTGCAGCCTTAACTCGGAGACGTCGTGCTCCCTAATTGTCTTCCGGTTCTTTTCCTGTGAGAATGTAATATGTTATCTCGGTGCGCTAGTCAGGTTCACGGGGCTCGTTTTGTTCGTGATCAAAAGAGATGAGTTCATCGATGACGTTGGCCATTATGCTGGCAATGCTCGGCGAAGTTATATACTCCATTGGAATGGTTTGCCTAAAGACGAGGTCATTAGTAGACGCCATGTCGCCAAGGAGTCGGTGAGCTAATTTTCATTTCTTGGAATCTTGGTGAGCTCGAAGCTTTCAAACTCACCAGCCTTCTCTTGGACCATCTGGTGGTATTAGAGCATTCGATCATTTTTCACGGCGTATTCGCCACTTAATTGGTTGATGACGAGCTGAGAATCGCATAAGGCGTGTATTCTTAAAGCGCTGAGGTTCTCGGTGAGTCGTAGTCCAGCGAAGAGCGCTTCATATTCTGCTTTGTTGTTAGATGCTTCAAATTTGAAGCGGAAAACTTGTTCAAGAACCTCTCCGGTTGGTAGTTCTAGTCAGACACCTGCTCCTGAACCCTACTTTCGTCGGGCACCATCGACGTAAAGATTCCATGTTCCTGGTGGAGAGGCTTCACTATCCGATTTGGGTGGCGTCTCAGCTATGAAATCCGTGAGGACCTGAGATTTAGAATATGTTCGAGTTCGGTACGCCACATCATATTCGCTAAACTCGACTGCCCACTTAGTTAATCTACCAAACTGATTTGGACTGTGGAGTATGGTTCGTAGGGGTTGGTTGGTGAGTACGACTATGGTGTGTGACTGGAAGTAGGGTCTCAACTTCCTCGATGCATATATCACGGCGAGAGAGACCTTCTCGATAGCTGGATATCGCGTCTTGGCGTCATTCAATGACTTTCTTACATAGAAGATAAGTTTCCCCTCTCCTTGGTTCTCTCTCACCAGGACGCCACTGACGGCTACCTCGGAGACTACGACATATAAGTAAAGGAATTTGCCGTCTTTGGGCTTGGTGAGGACGGGATGTGTTGTTAGGTACAACTTTAGTTCGGTGAACGCATCTTCACACCTTTGGTCCCACTCGAAACTTTTATTCCCCTTGAGAATCTGATAAAAAAGCAAACTTTTTCGGTTGATCTTGAAATGAACCTATTTAAGGCCGCGATTTGGCCTGTGAGATTTTGTACTTCCTTATTGGTTCTTAGTGGCGGCAGATCGAGGATAGCGGTGATCTGTTATGACGTACCCGAGGAATTCGCCTGATGTAACTCTGAAAGTACACTTGGCTGGGACAGTGTCCAGAGGTCGGTTGTTGAGGCTTTCTTTGCGATATACATCGAATAGTGTTTAATAAACACGATTGACAATTGTTGGAAGTTGTCGATGGTTCGTGGTTCCAAGCTGGAGAACCAATCTAGCGCTGAATTTGAAGGATTCTCAATAAATAATTGGCACAAACCAACGTCTCGCTCTTTAGGGGAGAATTGCGCTCGCGTCATGGCGATCGTAAAAGCTGTTAGGTATTGGATCAGATCACTTTTGCCGCTGTATCCTGTGAATTTGATCTTGGCAGAATGCCGTACTAGGACATCAGTAATTCTTTTGGAGAACGGCTTCCTCTGCGTTTCTTCGATGGCCTTGAGGATGTCGGGGGCCGAGTTGGTAGCTTGATGTATCTGTGAACCCGTTAATTTTAACTGGTCGCGAATATGTTGTAGTTCAGCGATTTTAGTAGTTTCTCTGAATCTTAACAAGGTTAGGTCGGTTTCGGTACCCAGTTGCAGTTTTGGGTGTTTGTTAAAACGTCCGAACAAGGACCTGTTGACGGTACGCGTATCCCTTTCCTCTGTTGAGGCGGTCATAACTTCGAGATGCCTCTTGAGGTTTTGTGATTCGGCTTTGAGTTTAGCTGTTTTCGCCTTTTGCTCGTTCAGTTGGTTCCACATGTCCTGCATAGTGATTTCGGGGATTTCGTCTTCGTGATCCGACCCCCAATTATCGAGTTGGTTACTCTGATCTTCCATGTTTCCTCTCTCGACGGTAATGTCGGCGGAGCCGTCTTGTGCTTTCGCAGTTGTTCTACCCGTGTTCATTGCTTCAGTTTTTCATGCGAAAGAGAGGAGATGTGATCTTCTAGTTAGTAGTAGTCTCCACAGACGGCGCCAACTGTTGAATCAAAGTTTAACAATTAGGTTTAAATTTTGATCTTGTGGGTTTGCTAGATCTCAAAGAAAATTCTTGTTATCATTCAGAAAACAATTACATGGATATTTATAATAGAATCATATGTCTAAAACCTTAATTAGAATTAATGAGTTTAAAAAAATAAATCCAACTCGACTTCGGACTTTCAAATCGTCGTCTATTTAAACCATTAACCAAAATGAACTTTATCTTGGATGCTAAACCCGATATCAACAACCGTTAAAGCCTATCCCGTAATTACATCACATATAAAATTGTATCAAACAGATAATAATAATATATGGGTTAATCATTAACTAGATTTAGACATGTATTAAATATCGAATATAGTAGAAATAAGAGAATTAAAGTGGACCGTCCCGTTTCATAGTTAATTGGTTTGTGAAGGAAGATAAATTTCGCTGTTCCCTTTCTATCTCTCTCTCTCTTCCCGTTTCTCGTTTTGTGTTTAAAAAAAAAAAATGAAATTAGGAATATATTTCGGGATTTCTTGCTGAAATTTCTGATCTCCAGATCGAGAAAAAAAGAATCGTACTAATCGTTTTCCTTCGATTCCTGCCAATCCGAGTGTTTGTCCGCCCCTTGATCTGTATTATTTTCATATAAGTTTTATGTTCTCGTATGTTGTGATTTCTTAGGGTTCGTGCTTTTTTCTTTCTACTTTTGGTTTCCAATTTTTTCGGCTTTAGTTTCTAGATTAGGTTTTCGGACTCTATACTTTCAACTTGTCGTATCATCAATTTTGTAATAAAATTTGTATTGTGTCGGAATGGTTAATCCTAAAGTTTTTCAAAATTCTTTAAATTTTGATTAGCCTTAGCAGAGACTTCATAGTTTTAATTTCGTTTACATGGGCATTATTGATCTTTGTTTTATATCCAAAGTCTTGTGTTTAACCTACAGTTTGTTTTAGTAGGAAGATAGAGTTTCTTTATATGGTGAATTCTCCTATTCGAGGCTATGATATAATGGTCTGTGTTTGTATATGCAGGTGCGTCATTTTTTAACCAAAAAATGTCCAATTATCAAGGAAATGATGCTGAGTACATGGAAGACGTAGATGATGAGATGGAAAATGTAGAAGATGATATGGATGAGGAGTTTCGTGGAGACGATTTGGGTGCATCAGATTCCGATGTTGAGGAATTTGACTACTCCGTAAGTAATGCTTTGTTGGCTACAGTACTTTTATCATCCCTTTTTCAGCAATGTTCCTATGATATAACTTTGAGTTTTATGGTTTCAGAGTAATAAAATTGCTGATACATCGGCAGAACAAGCACGGAAAGGGAAAGATATCCAGGGGATTCCTTGGGATAGGCTTAGTATTTCTAGAGAGAAATACAGAAAAACTAGATTAGAACAGTACAAGAATTATGAAAATGTTCCTAATTCTGGGGAATTTTCAGAAAAAGTAAGGCTGATCCTTTCTGATTTTGTTAGTGTTCAGACTAGCACAGTTACCTAATACATATTTCTTTTTTTTTTTTGGTATGGATTCAGGTTTGCAAGGTCACACAGAAAGGGGGACATTTTTATGACTTCTGGCGGAATTCAAGATCTATTACGTCTACTATACTTCACTTTCAGGTTTTTTATAATGAGAGTTCACTAATTTAGAGTATTGATAGTCTTTTTCGATATGAACATTTATCTAGTACGAAAAACTAATCTTTATTGGTTTCATAGTTGAGGAATTTGGTGTGGGCAACTTCCAAGCATGATGTATATCTTATGTCAAATTTCCGGGTTACACATTATTCTTCTCTAACATCTGGAAAGCATGAAGTTCTCAATGTTCAAGGTCATGTTGCACCATCTGAGGTTAGTTTTTGCCAGAATGTAACAGTTCTACTTTAATGTGACTATATTATTCTATGGTTTTGAGCTTTTTCCCCCCTGCATTTAGAAACATCCTGGAAGTTTGCTGGAAGGATTTACGCAGACTCAAGTGAGTACACTTGCAGTAAAAGACGACTTTCTAGTTGCTGGAGGTTTTCAAGGAGAACTTATCTGCAAGGTAAGTCTAGATTTATTGCTTCTGGATGCATTAAGTTAGCTACATGCATTCTCATTGATGAGCTCTGTTTTTATATCGGTTCAGCATCTTGATAGACCGGGTGTCAGCTTTTGCTCTCGTACTACTTATGATGATAACGCTATTACCAATGCTATTGAGATTTACAACAAACCCAGGTTGGTGCTCGTATTTTGCTGAAGAATTCCTCATAAAGTTGTTAGAGTCACTGCTTGTTAGTCACTGCGTCTAACTCAATTTTTGGTTTCTGTTTATAGTGGTGCACTTCATTTTACTGCCTCGAATAATGACTGTGGAGTTAGAGATTTTGACATGGAGCGATACCAGCTCGTTAAGCATTTTCGATTTCCTTGGCCTGTGAATGTAAAGTCTTTGCTTCTTTCATGGTTTTTCTTTTGATTTACTGAAACTTGGCTTACAATTTTTTTATCCTATTTCTTCTCCAGTTTACATATGTTTTGAATCATATAACAAGAATGATTCTTTTGATTTGAATTTTTTGGTACAGCATGCATCTTTGAGTCCTAATGGTAAATTACTGGCTATTGTTGGGGACAACCCCGAGGGCCTTATAGTAGATCCCAACACAGGAAAGGTACATATTGGCGATCCTGGACATAACTTTTAGTCAAATGGTTTGTTGACCACGTGAGTGGTTTATAATGCCGAATCTTTGTAACTTCCTCTTGCAGACGTTGGAAACACTATCAGGGCATATGGACTATTCCTTTGCCTCGGCGTGGAATCCAGACGGAATCACTTTCTCAACAGGAAACCAGGACAAGACTTGCCGTGTATGGGATATCCGTAACCTCTCTCAGTCCGTTGCTGTCTTGAAGGGTAACCTTGGAGCAATACGGTCAATCCGCTACACATCTGATGGGAAATACATGGCCATGGCTGAACCGGCTGACTTTGTCCATGTCTATGACGTTTCAAAAGGGTACGAAACAGAGCAGGAAATTGACTTCTTTGGTGAGATCTCTGGGATATCTTTCAGCCCTGACACAGAGGCGCTATTCATCGGGGTATGGGACCGCACTTATGGAAGCCTCCTTGAGTTTGGACGGTGCAGGAACTATTCCTACCTTGATTCGTTTCTCTAAGAAAGAAGAGAAGTATACACAACCCTGTGCGAATAATAAAAGAGAGCTCATATAGCAAAACCAGTGAAGACGATAGAATCAAAGCATAGATATGAACGGATCTCATAAAAGGTGTAAATGATGTGTTGTGCGAATGTTAGTAGTTAGTGTCTTTTGTTTCCTTCTCCGGCTGGTGTGTTGTTTTCCTATGTTCGGTTTTTAAAGGTTCTGGCTCGGTTCAAGGTGTGTACAGAAGAAGGGTTGATTCAGTGGTGGCACGGACAGGATTAGCATTTTGGGATCCGAGGATTATTTGTTGTTCTGTTTGGTGGCTTGTGAGTCTTTTCTTTTATTGTATTTGTGGTGGTTGTAGGAACTAAGTGTTAAAAGACTCTTTGTACGTTATATAAGTCGGTTAGAAACCTTTATAACTCATAATCTTTTTCTAAATTGCAATGAATAATGTATATTTTGACTCTGTTGAATTATGGCTTCTTAGCCTATCTACTTCATTAAACAAATCTACCAATCAAAATTTAAAACTTATACATAACTTTTTTTCGACATCTATTAAAATTTATGAGGAAGGGTTTAATGAGTTTTGCTTTGCCGAGCTTCGCCGGTTTTGCTTCTTCTTCCCACTCTCTTGGTTTCATAATGAGGTTTCTAATTTATTGGAAGTTTTTCTTTTTCTCCACTAAATTTATCTCAACCCTAATCCTTCTTCATTGTCATTTTAGCCATTTCATTATCCACAAATTCAGAATGTTCTCCTCTGCTCTGGTCTGTAAAACGCTCTCCCGAAACGCTCTCTTCCGCCTCCGTCCGCTGCTTTTCACGATAGGTAAACATTTACTTCTATGAGATTATCCCTTTCCTTAAACCTTTCATTACTTATTCTTATACTTTCCTTTGGTTTTGACCCTTTATTTGCTCTATTTCCATTTGGCTTATGTTTGAATGCTTTTTTGGTGTCAGAGGCAGTGAAAAAATGGTTACTTTCTCTAGAGAAATAGATGAATTCAATTAAGATTGATATAATGTGAATACACATCTTGTGGATGTACAGGGTAAGCTAAGTAGAGGGATTCAACAGAAAGGTGAAAAAGTAAACTACAAGTAACCAAACAGACGTATAAGTGTCAAACCTAAGTAAAGGAAATCGCATTCGACCAAAGCTCTAGCGCAGCTCTTTAAGCTGGTATTTTGATAAGGTATTCACGATCTCAATGTGTGTTCGTACAAACTTATCTCTCTTTTGCCTTCATCTTGGTGTTTTCATTTGCTATTCTTAAGGGAGCAATGTTGTGCTGGATGAATTTGGAAGTCCCAAGGTAGTAAATATATATTAGAGCATCTAAACCCTAAACCCATCTCCAATTGAGATTATTAGATTAACTTAGTTTTTTAACTAATTTTTTTTTTTTTTTTTTTTTTTATATTTAACTAGTACTAAGACCCATGCGTCGCACGAACTAAATGTGGAGATAATTTTTTGCATTAATAATTAAATTTAAATATAATAATTATATAAATTTATAAAATTGTGATATATTTGATTATTTCTATAATTAGGTTAGAACTATAAATTATTTTTTTTAAATTATAATCATAGCTATATTTGAATATATAGGTTGAATTATTGAAGCTTGAATTATATTTGAATATCATAGCAACCCATATGTCAGTTGTAAGAGAAACCCTCTGATTATTAGAGATAATAAGATCCATCATTCGAGCTTTTTTCATCATATAAATCTTCACTACATCCCTAGTAAGTGTTCTCCTAGAATTTGTCTTGTATAACTTAACTTATTGCAGAAATGCTTCCAAGCTAGAGAATCAACAAAAGACAAAGGCAACTCAACAAGTACAACTAATTCATTAGTAGCTTCTCTGAAAACACTTTCTGAAACTCTACACAGCCTAATATTACCATTATCTCCATGAGGGTTCAACATACTTTGGGTCTGCTTGTGAGCTTTCTGCCATGCCTTACATTCTTTGCAGATTTGTAGATGATTAGTTAAACAAGAAGTCCCATTAGATGTTCTACAACCCATCTCTCTTGTACAATTCAAAAATTTGCATATGTCCTTATTATCTTTCAACCTTGAAAAATGTTCCCATACCCAAGAACTTGTGCTAACTGAATCTGTCTTCTGTTTACTCTTCTTTGGAAGAGTACTATCTTCACTCATATCTTTCCTTTTGTTTCCAGTTTCATCTTCTCTCCCATCATCGTTTTTTTCAATATTATTTTCATCATATGGTGAGGAATCCATCTGAATTGTTTAAGTAAATAGAAGAATTATATCATTACTTTATAAAGGTCTAGATCATAATTCTCAATACCAAAAAGCTAGCAAAAAAAGATGGATTTTGATAAAGGTTTAGATTATAATTCTCAATATCATTACATTGTCTTAGCATCGTCTAATGTGAAATCATATACCATACATTGTGCCATTGTTTCTACATTGTCTTAGCTAAACCAAAGAGTCTATCATTCTCAATTTCTCATAAACTAATTTTGATTTATCTAACGATTCAATAAGCTCTCATTAAGCTAAAACAAAGAGTCTAGCTTCCAATGAGATCTTCTGTAGCTTACATAAAAGGTTTTGCAAGACCAATACACTTCAATACACTTCTTAAAACTAATTACAAGCTCATGTAGCTTCCAAAAAAGAAAGAGATTGAATTCAAAAGAAGAAACGGATGGAGATTGATTCACATACCTTAGACTGAGAAGAAGAACTTCGCGATTTTCATAATTTAGAAGAATCAAGATTTGTATATTACTTCTTGTACTCACTTATTATTGAAGAAACTCAATCGAAAAAAGGAATAAAATATCTTGGAGAATCGTAAACGAATAAACGTAAAGGGAAAAAAGGAAAGAGAGAACGACGCATCTCCTCTTTGAATAGGGATTTAGGGTTAATTTTTTTTATTTCAGTTTAATTCGGTTATCCGAAATTAATTCAGTTCAGTTTATTGCAAAAACCAAAAAATTATAAAAATAAAAATCCATTCGAGTTTATTTCCATGACCGGTTTGGTTTCAGTTTATTATGGCCATGCCTATCTATTGCAACTGTTCTCCAACTCACTTTTTTTTTGTCTTCTTCCTCTGATCCCGTCACTTCTTTGTGAACATCGTCACAAAGTTATAAGATAGAAAGACCATAAAGGCCCATGTTATCCTCAAAGGAAGAACATTTTGTAAGTGTTATGTATTATTGATATTGTAGAGATTACATTATATACAACAATGAGAGTCTAATTACAGAACATTCCTTATATGAGACTACATGATCATAGGAGTGATTGTAGTCATATCTCAGTCATATCCTTTACACATCCCCTCAATATGGAGGTGCTTTTGCAACTCCAAGCTTGCGGCGTAGCTCTTGAAATCGTGAGGTGGAGAGCGGTTTGGTAAGAGCATCAGCGAGTTGGTCGGTTGTATGGACATGGGAGTCCCTTAGGAGTTGGTGTTACACTTGACCACGAGCAAAGTGATAATCAATGGCAATGTGTTTCATTCGTGAATGAAACACCGGGTTGGCGCACAAGAATGTGGCGCCGACATTGTCGCAGTATATGACCGGAGTGACAGGGACTTTTATCCGTAATTCAGTCATCAAGTTACAAATCCAACGAATTTCAGAGGCGGCATTAGCAACAGAACGATACTCGGCTTCGGTGGAGGACCTAGCTACCCCACTTTGTTTCTTGGCAGACCAAGAAATAGGATTTCTTCCAAGGTAGATGACATACGCATTAGTTGAAATATAGTCATCCGAATCGCCAGCCCAATCAGCGTCGGAGAAACCATGTAACTGAGCAGACTCATGGCAGAGAAATAGATGCCATAGGATAGAGTTCCAAGTAGATACCTTAGAATGCGTTTGGCTGCCTTGAGGTGTACATCATATGGTTTGTGCATGAATTGTGAGAGTCGGTTAACGACATAGGAGATGTCTAACCGGGTGAATGCAGGGTACTGTAAACTCCCAACAAGTCTTCGATACTCTGATGGGTCTTTGAGAACCGTTCCATCGCTAATTGAGATCTTTGGGGAAGAGGCCATGGGTGTTAAGACAGGCTTTGCTTCATGCATATTGTAACGATGAAGTAAGTCGGTTGTGTACTTCCGTTGAGAAAGATGTAATCCGGATGGAGTTCCAGAAGCTTCAACGCCAAGAAAATAATTAAGGTCTTCTGGGTCTTTGATTGAGAATCGGGCTGCTAATAATTCGAGAATTTGTTGTACATCAGACGTATGACTTCCGGTGACAACTATGTCATCGACATAAATAAGAAGATATACAATGACAGTGCCATGAGTGTAGATGAACAGAGAGGTGTCAGCCAGAGAGTTGACGAACTGAAGACTGAGGAGAAAATTGCGTAATTCACTAAACCAGGCCCGAGGTGCCTGCTTAAGTCCGTATATAGCTTTGTGAAGTCGACAGACATGAGTAGGAAAGTCCGAATTTACAAAACCCGGTGGCTGTTCCATGTACGCTTCATCAGTTAGCGTACCTTGCAAAAATGCGTTGTTAACATCAAGCTGCTTGATCGGCCAACGCTTAGTGACCGCAAGATGAAGAATGATGCGAATGGATGTTTTCTTGATGACAGGACTAAACGTATCTGTGAAATCCCTACCAAGCTGTTGGTTGTAGCCCTTGGCTACTAATCGTGCCTTACACCTGTTCAAGGAGCCATCAGGAGAAAATTTATTCTTAAAAATCCACTTACAACCGATGACGTTTTGTGTAGAAGATCTTGGCACCAGTTCATATGTTTTGTTTCTGGCAAAGGCATCAAGCTCATCACACATAGCTCTTCTCCAATTAGGGTCTTTGAGAGCTTGGGTTAGGTTTCGGGGTTCAGACGGTACGGTGAAGGTGGGGTTTGTGACGACGAGGTGAGAGTATTTTTGATTGGGTTTTCAGATATTATTTTTCCGGCGAGTGGTCATGGGGTGAAGGTTAATTGGATCGATGGGTAAGAGATGAGAGGGTAAAGTGGGCTTGCAAGTTTGGAGGTTGGGCTCAGGTGGTTGTAAGTTGGGCTCATGAGAGGGGAGATTGGGCCCAAAAGATGGTAAGGGAGAGGGATTTGTTGGTTGGACTGAGTGGGCTGGGTCATATGGAGTTTGGGTCGTGTTTAATGGGTGAGAAGGAGGAGATGAATTTGAAGGAGAAGAAATTGAACCTGAGATTAAAGGCGATTGCCGAGAGTGGTGAGGATCGTCTGTTGGTGGTTT
The DNA here is from genome assembly GCA_900406425.1 of Iberis pinnata. NCBI lineage: Eukaryota > Viridiplantae > Streptophyta > Magnoliopsida > Brassicales > Brassicaceae > Iberis > Iberis pinnata. The sequence goes on along the minus strand of OVBE01000532.1, from coordinate 26,538 downwards.
TGGCGTAGATGAAGACGAGAGTGGGACAGCAATAGCGATGCGCTCCGGGTGAGGGGTGTATTGAGTTGTTAGTGGGTCATCGGTGGTGGATTGAGCAGCGAGTAACTGATGGAAGGGGAAAGCGCTCTCGTCAAACTGGACGTGACGAGAGGTGTATATGCGGCCAGTTCGTGGTTCAAGACACTGATAGGCGCTTTGGGTTTGAGAGTAGCCGATAAAGATGCACGGGAGAGAGCGACGGTCAAGTTTGTGTTGAGAGTAAGGGCGAAGCCATGGGTAACAGAGGCAACCGAAAACTCGAAGTTTGGTGTAGTGTGGGTGAGCTTGAAAGAGAGTGTAGAATGGTGATTTCATCTGAAGGACCGGGGTAGGGAGACGATTAATGAGATACACCGCTGTTGCGAATGCTTGTGGCCAGTAAGACTTCAGAATTCCAGCGTGAGTAAGGAGACAGAGACCGGTCTCAACGATATGCTGGTGCTTTCTTTCAAAAATTCCGTTGTGTTCTGGGGTATGCGGGGTGAGGTAAGATGAGTGATGCCAGCGTTTGATAATTGAGACCGCAAAGCCATGTATTCTCCTCCATGGTCTGAGTAAACTGTTTGAATCTTTATGTTAAACTGGGTTTCAACAAGAGTTTTGAAGGGTTTGAAAATATCAGTAACTTGATTTTTGGTTTGTAAGGGGAATAGCCAACTGTATCTTGTAAAGTGATCAATGAAAACAACATAATATTTCTGGTTTTGAGTAGAAATAATCGGTGATGTCCATAGATCGGTAAATACATATTGAAGAGGTTTGGTAGAGGTGATTTTGGAAATAGAGAAAGGAAATTTATGACTTTTATTGATGGAACAATCAGTACAAAGACTTTTTTGAATAGTAGAATGTTTAACAGGAAGAGAATAAGCTGATAAAAGTGTTTTGATAACAGATAAGGATGGGTGACCCAAGCGATAGTGCCAGTCTCTAGTAGTTGGTGTGAACGTGGAATTGATGAAGAATGATCGGAGGGAGGATGCTATTGCTGGCCACTCATAAAGATCATCATTCACCTTGCCTTGTATTAAGGGAACCCCCGACAGTAGATCCTTCACCTGAAATTTAGAAGGGAAAAATTCAACAGAAACTTGGTTAGTGTTACACAATTTGTGAACAAAAATCAAATTTTGTTTAATTTTAGGGACATATAAAACTTGGGACAGTTTAATTGGCTTTGTAGGTGACGGTAAAGAGAGAGAGCCAGTGTGAGAGATTAATAAACCTGTATCATCACCAACTAGGACAGCATCAGAACCTTGGTATTGGTTGTGTCCTGCCAAGTTAGCGAGATCATTGGTGAGATGGTGAGTAGCACCGCTGTCAACAAGCCAAGCGGTACCATTGGGTTGAGGTCCTGTTGCAACATTAGCACGAGGAGGCCAGGGAGAGGGCTGGAACTGTGGCTAACGTGCAGGAGCAGAAGACTGGAGCTGAGAGCATTTACGTGCGCTATGACCAAAGACACCGCATAATTGGCTTCTTCCTTGATAGCCTTTCCCGGAACGTGAATCCTGCCTCCATTGATTGTGGGTATTGCTGTTTGAGTTAGAGTTCCAGGATTTACTTTGTTGGTGCGATTGATGTTTGTTGTAGGAGGACCGGGGCCTGGTATTAGCAACGTGAGCAGTAATTGGTGTGACCAGAGACGTTTGAGCAGCAGTGAGAAGTTTAGCTTCGTAGTTCAACAGATTTTCATGAACTTCAGGGATAGAAGGAGAGATGTCCTTCGCATCAATCTGGTCTACAACTATTTTGTAGTCTTCGGGTAGACCTTGAAGAATGTATTCCACTTGTTCTTCAATATCAAGCCCTTTGTCGAGGAGAGCAAGTTGGTCGAACTTTGTGGTAAGAGTTTGAACATACTCATCAATGGTTTTAGATCCTTTAGGAGTATTTTGAATCTGTAAATGTGGCCTCGGCTTGGTTTGGCGTAGGTGGCGGCCATTGTTTTCCAAATGTCAGATGTGACATGGGAAAGAGACACCAAAGGCTGGATAGTGGCAGAGAGGGTGCCTAGAAGACCACTGTATAACAGTTTATCCTGTCTTTTCCAGGCAGTGAAAGCGGGATTAGGAGAAGAGTGTCCATTGACAACTACAGTCTCGGGTGGGGATGGTGTGGAACCATCAAGATGACTAGCAAGATCGTAACCATCGAAGAGAGCATAAACCTGATTTTTCCAGGTCATGTAATTTGTAGCAGTGAGTTTAGTGATATTCACCATGGTAACATTAAGAATGGTATTTTGAGAGATGTCGATAGTTTCTGCAGAGTTGGAACCCATTGAAGAAGAAGAAGAAAAGAAAAAGAAGGGAAAAGAAAGATGAAGAGTGGGCGACGGCTGAAAAAAAAAACTAGGTTATTTTAACCTGCTCTGATACCATGTAAGTGTTATGTATTATTGATATTGTAGAGATTACATTATATACAACAATGAGAGTCTAATTACAGAACATTCCTTATATGAGACTACATGATCATAGGAGTGATTGTAGTCATATCTCAATCATATCCTTTACACATTTTTGGTTTCTAAACTGAGTGCCATCAGAAACTGGACCAAATAGGTTGTTATGAGAGAAGTTCATGTACGCAAGAAAATTGAGGTTTTCTAGCTCTTGTGGAATCTTTCCTGAAAGATGGTTTTGGGAAACGTCCAACGACCCAATAGCTCTCAAATTTCCCACATATGAAGGTATGTGGCCAGTGAAAGCATTATTTGAAAAGTTAAGCAGATGGAGCTCTTTCAATAGACCGATGGACTTTGGACTTTCTCCTTCATATTTATTTCTTGAAAATTCGAGAGCTGTGTAGATTTCTAGGATACGTACTAGCTACTTTAGAACACCTTTAATCATTGAAACCATTAAATTTTGGTAAAAGCCTGATCCATCTCCTATGTACTTCAATTTCAAATTATCATTATTTATCCCCAATGATGACATAGCACTCCACTTCACAAATAAATTTGATGGTAGAACTCCATTGAATTGATTAAGTTATATGTCGATTATTCGCAACTTAGGGAACGAAGCCTGACGTATAGATCCGTAAAATGCGTTAGAGCGTAAGACAATAACTTGCAATATCAAAAAAGAACTCAACCAATACGGATACGTGTCATTGATTGAGTTTCTTTCCACATTTAAAACTTCAAGATAAGGGAAATAGACCAAAGATCTTGGAAGCTTTCCCACCAGTTGCTTATGACCCACGCCAAGTGACCTTAGATTTTTGGGTAGATTCTTTGGAAAACCTCCATGAAGACGATTCCAACGAAATTTTATATTTCTGAGCGTCATCTTGAGATTTCTCAGACAAGAAGGGATTGAACCACTGAAGTTGTTGTTAGAAAAATCAAGAATGCTTAGAGAGCTACAAGCACATATGAAAGAGGGAATCTTGCCTGTGAAATTGTTGCTAGAGCCAAACAAGAACTTCAGAGGTATTCCATGTTTTGTTGGTCTTTCAACGTCGATGAAAGTGTTGTTAGAAAGATTTTCGTACCTCAATCCTGATAGGGTCCATAACCATGCATGAACACGACCTTTGATTTTTTTTATTGGAAATGTCTAGATATTCCATATCTTATTGGAATCTTATAAGCTCTGAAAAATTGGTGACACATCAACTTGATAAGTTCAAATTATTCAACTATTTCGAAGGAGGATATGAAAGTGAACTTCTTTTTATGGCATAAACATGGTTGCGTGAGAGATCCAATCCATGAAGACTCTTGAAATTAGATACAAAATCGTTTAAGTCAATTGTAGTGGTGGTGTTCAATTGGGATAACCAAAGATGTTGGAGTGGCTTGAGATTATGGAAGATACTAATTGGTCTTGGATGTTGACATGGGACATATCAAGAAACTCGAGGTTGCTAAATTTGGAAATGGAGCTCGATACTGGAGCTCTAAAGTTGTAATCATTATTGGATAAATGTTTTAGCTTAGGTATCAAATATATGTTTCCAAAGTCAATAGGGCCAGTAAATTGGTTATTTTCCAAATCAACAAATACCAAAGAAGTAATGGTGAAGAGAGAAGAAGGGAGAGTTCCAACGAAAGCGTTTTTGTCCGCATAAAAGGACATCAATTTGGAAAGTGAATAAATGTTAGGAGGAAGCATGCATGTCAACTGGTTTTTACGAATTGATAGATATGATAATTATGTAAAATTCATTAGTTCAACTAGAAATTCGCCATTAAGCATGTTAGAATTTACAATCAGGTGGGTCAACTGGTTTAAACTGCCAAACGAAGAAGGAATTTGACCAATGAAACTGTTATTAGAAAGATCAATAAAGGTGAGATAAGAGAGCTTTCCAACTGTAGATAGAATATGACAAGAAAAATCATTGTAATATAGGTAGAGAAAAGTGAGATAAGAAAGGTTTCCAATAGAAGAAGGAATTTGATAATTGAAATTATTTTCCGAAAGGTCAAGAACGGTGATATGAGAAAGATTTTGAATTGGAGACATGATTTGACCATTATGGTTTGTGAAAGGTCTAAAATAGTTAGAGAATTAAGATTTCCACGGCTACTATTGGAATGAATCTGGCCACTAAGGCAACTACAACTAAGATTTAGCCCGTTCACTTCACTAGATGTGGTTTTGCATGTAATACTTTCCCAATTACAATAATTGCTGTTATTCACCCATGATTACGTCTTTGGATGAGGAGATTGATACACTCAGGTTTTAACCTAAATATATTCACTGCAAGTGCACAACAAACGTAGTTGTATAATAGGGATCAAATCTACAGAGACCAAAAACGTGCGACTCTCAGTTAAACTTTGATTCTAGCTAAGACAGTAATTAAAAGATAGGTGTTGTCTAATGATTTTAAGTTAATACAGAAAATAAAAACAATTGTAAATCAATTAAAGAAAGCGTCAGGTGTTAGGGAATTCCACATGTATTCAGGTTTGAAGCTCAAGTTAATATGCATGATTTTACTTTAAAAATAGTTCTCGATTCAAAAGATAGAAACTAGATTAATCTCCTCCTGAAGTATTAATCCCTATATCGAATTACTAAAGAAAAGCTCCTGCTGAATTCAGATAATTCAATCATGCATTAAGGTCAGATTTATGTTCATAGACATTCAAGATAACACTCCCGCTAAGCAAGAACATCTACTCATCTAGACTAGGTCAGATTTCTAAACCAAATCCCTTTGTGTTTATCAATCTAATATCAATGAACTAGTTAGCTACCTTAATTCAAGCATTAAGAAAAAATCTAGACTAAGAACCTAACAATTTCAATCCTTTATGTTAAACTCTATTTATTAAATCCTGTTTTCCCTGGAAAACTCATAAAACCTAACAATGCGACTACTCAGACATAGCTAAGCAATCAACAAGCATAATTGAGAAAATAATTCAAAAACCAAATCAATAAACTAAAATAGAAGAGTTCATAATTCTTCTCCTAATACAAGGATGTGATTAATCTCCCTCTAAAGCTCTGAAATCTAAAAGTGTGAGTGCATAAAAAAAGAAAATAAACCTAAGCCTAAGGCTTTTATATTTCTATAAAAAGGAAAATAAAATAAAACCAATAAGGAAAACATGATAGGTCTTGAAAGCATAAACATAATTTGAAAACTCTTCGATTCCTCTTCGTGTGAAGGGGTCGATCAATCCATGTAGGGATCGATCGATCTGTTCATTATTCTGGATCGATCGATCTTAGCAAGGGATCGATTGATCTGAAATTACATAAGTTCCCAGAGTCTTTGGATCGATCGATCCATGCTTGGATCGATCGATCTCTTTCTTCATGGTGACCAAGATCGATCATACCTCATCTTGATCGATCCCTCCGTCTTTGATTCGCCATTTTTGCTCATGAAAAATCCTGAAATTAATCCTTTTTGCGCCAGAAAATCCCAAACACTTTGAAACCTGAAAATATGCCAAAACTACATGGAAAAAACTCGGATAATGCCAAATAGAAGTATAAATACCCACTATAAAGCATTAAAACCGAGTACGATCAACTCCCCCAGGCTTAGATCTTTGTTTTTCCTTAAGTAAATCAAGAGCAAATCTAGAGAAGAGGTTTGAAAACCGGACCACACATGAACTTCCAGAATCTCAGCAACCCCAAGTTCAGACATCAAAAACTAAAGGACACTAATCCTAGACAACCACTGCAAATAAACAGTTTACCGCCACCTAACTAACGACATGCTTTCTACTCTAAGTCCCAATCAATCAAATTGTCAAGTCATATCAACCAGCTCATTAGATTCAATTAAGTTCAAATAGGTGCATTCTTACCTATGGGGTATCAATCAACGCACTTGAGTATCTGTAATTCAAAATCCACATACCAGTTCGAGCATCGAGCTATATGATCCCATCATTCTCTTCTCCTTTTCTCACTTCTTTTATTCATTTTTTTCTTTCCGCTTTTCTAAACTTTGCTTTCGCTTGCTTCTTTTATTCTTCTTTTTTTTAGCAGTTTTTTAATTGAAGGGAAGGAGAAGGGGATCAGAATCGTAATGAAAGAACTGTTGGTGTTATAGAGGGTTGAAGACAAAAATACCTAACTCAAAGTATTCCAACACCATAGATAAGAGAATTTAAGATCAAATTTAGTCATAACAAAGTAGAGCTAGCATCAAATCATCAACAATCCAATATACCAGAACTTTCAAAAGCATATCAATTAATTAGTGGGGTTCTAATCCTAAATGCAACAATTAATCTAAGTCAATAGTCAAGTAGAGAATGATATTGAACTTACACTAGGTTAGTAGTCATCATGGATTATGGTCATTGTTCCTTCGACTCGACTCGACTAGACTTGTCTAAACAAAAACGAAAAATTTGAAAATTTTCACCCAAAAGAGAAAACATCAAAATAATGTTAGTTAATATCATATACCCTCCCCCAGATTTACTTCACATCGGGACGGTGTGAAAATAAATCTAGAAGAAGGAATAATGACCTGAATAGAACATAAGTCTAGAAAACATCAAAATTAAAAATGAAAGAAAATACATAAGTCGAAAGTGAAAAGAAAAAGATACTGATTAATAAAGCGCAATCAGTCCAAGGTATTTCCCGAACTGCCTCCTCTCTGTCCATAGACATCCTCCTCATCATCACTCTCCCGCCTCGATGATCGAAAGCAAGCTAGGCGACGTATCTTGGCTAGAGCGCTCCAGATCCGCTCCACCATGTTGTGAGTTCGCTCTGCTGCATCGGCGGTCCTCTGAATATTCTATGAATTCGTAAAATCAGCTCCTCGTGGTGGTAGAGCAAACTCGTTGTAGTCCTCAGGTAGGATAGGTGATCCTTCCTCGGGACTAGCATCTCTCTACCGTCTCTACCTCTGAGCGGATCTCTGACTTCGAGCCTAGCCTCTAGGAACTCGCGGAGCATCGTGTACATCTGCAGGTGCCCTATGTATGTGCTCAAGTCCCGTGAAGTGATGCTGGTGATATCCTGCTTGGGCAGGTAGACTTTGCACACCTGTCCTCCCGAGTTCCGAAATGAATAGATCGTGGGCTTCCCAAACCACTTGGTAGAAAAAAGATACTGCCAATCGACTTGGCTAGTGTTCTTTGCCTGAGGAAACAACTCAAGCGGAATCCCAACATGCTGCAAAACAGGGGTAGCTAAACTACCCATCACCTCAACCCGAGTCTGGTATCTGAACGCATCTATCTTCCGACTAGCTAAGATCTTGGCAAACACCCATCCTAAATTAGCGTCGTGATGATGTCTGTCCTGGTCAGCCTCATAGCAGTCAGGGCCAGTCCTAGCTTTAACATGGATGCAAGCAAAAAAAATTTAAAAGCTATAAAAAAATAAAATATGGGAGAGGGGAGGATTGAACCCTTGCCATATAAGACTGAGAAGAGTGATTGTACTATTAGACTAAGCAAGATTTTGTGAGATATGTAGCCTAAAATTGATGTTATTATTTGTGGCCACAAGCATGTGCTGGTTATGCTTGGGTCAAGAACCGGCACTGATAGCAGTCCATCATGAAATGACATAATGCATAGTGGAGAAGCTCGAGCTTCTTAGAACTGACCGCTGTGGACTCTGATTTACCAGAGAATGTGGTGCCCAAAATCTTCAGAGCTATACGAATCGCATGGTTGCGAATACCAGTGAGCTTTGCAGATCTAGACTCATATACCCCATGTGCTATCACATCCCACAAGTCGCTATAGGAGTAAAAATTGGGAATTCTGGAAGATGCCCCTCCGATCTGAACCCGAAGATGGGTCTGAACTCAACCATCGATATCTTGTAAAGACGACCAAGGCAAAAGAATTGTACCTCAGTATCTGAAATATGACGGTTTCGTGTATCTGAACTAGGGCTGTAGATACAGAAGGAAGCGAAGAACTGCCTGGCCAGATCGGTGTACAGAGGGTATGCCAGGAAAGGGAAGGTCCCAAGACCCATCCTAGAGAAGATCTCACAGACATCAGCATCTACTCCCAGTGCAATCAAAGCTGCATGATCTGCAAACCGGGTGGGATCTAGTTGACTCTTCAACAGAGCGTTGTAAAACATGGAGTCAAATTGATCCCACTTGTCAGTGAATGTCCTCTCCTTCCAACCCTTGTTACTCTTGAGTTGGGAGACTACAAGATTAAGTTAGTTATCAAACCGCATTGTTGGTTTACGAGGCCAAGGCTTTTGTAGGTACTTGGGATCGATGATTGGTTCTTCTTCATCTTCTTCCTCGTTGTGCGCACTGCTAGTAGCTATAGCTTTCCCTTTCTCCTTTGCGGTTACTCTCTTCTTGGTTTTTGGGGGAGCGGTTGAGGTGGAACGAGTTTTTTTGCGGTTGTGGTTGCTTTGCAGTTCTCGAGCAGATTGCTCTGCCTGTGGTAGTTGTCTTGGCAGTGATTGGTTGGTCATCGTCCGAAATGGAATTTTGATCGGGATCCCAAGACTCCATCTCGAAAAGAAATAGAACTCAAGAATGGAGTTAGTGATGTAATCAATTTAAAGCAAAAGAATGAATGGTTTATGCAATGATCGAGCAATATTAACCATTAAGAGGCAACAAGAATCAATTGCAAAATAAACCCTTTAATCCACATTGATTGAGAAATACTAACTTAACAATTAGCAAGAATTACATGTGTAAACTTAGTCAAGACATCAATCGATCCAAACAATTCAACTAGCCATGCCAAAAAGTATTTAGCAATGATCAAGCAATGCAAATTTCAATTAGCAAGAATCCATATACTTTAATCAAGAAACCAAAGCATGATACTAAGAAAAAGATCTAAACACATCATCAAGAATCATGGATATTGGCAAGCAATGATTTAAGCAACACTAACCCTAAATTAGCAAGAATCAAGATAAGTACCATTCAAGAACCGATAATCAAGTGATGTGAATTTAGAAATTGAGATTAAAATCATAGAATCCAAAACAACACATCAAAAAATCCTTATTCATTCATTCCATCTCCAATTAGTTCTTTTAATTCAACAACTCACAAGCTAGACCCAAGATTCGAATTCTATACAAAAAACTCAATCCTAAAATCAACATTCCACAATTTTCAACTTAATTCTTTCAAAATCAATATACATATGTCAATTTAGGACAAAAGAGAGTGTAGAAGCATCTTAGGGGTCATTCCATCATGAAATCAACAAAAACTTGAAACCCCCAAATAAAACCGAATTTGTGGACCTAAAAGAGAGAATTACAGAGCCAACTTTTCTTGAATAAAAAAACGAGTTAGAGAATCGAAGAAATCTTGAGAATCCGAATGATATTGAGCCAAAAATCGTATAAATCCGTGGGGAATCAAGTAAGATAGAGCAATAGGAATTTCTCAAAGGTTTGTAGAAAAACTTGGATGAAAATGGTGAATAGAGGAGGTTTGCTCAAAATTAGGGTATTTAAGAAGAAGAACCAGTATGAAAACTGGTTTAATTGGAGAAATCTTGTTCGAATAAAGTAAATTTTCAGTTTACCTGGACGAGGGATCGATCGTTCGCTGAAGGGATCGATCGATCGCTGAAGGGATCGTTCGATATGTTTTTTCTGGTGGTGCCTGGACATTGATGGATCGATCGATCCATAGAATCCATAGAAGGATCGGCTGATCTATCATTTTGTGAAAATGAAAAATTTCAAGGATCGACCGATCTGAACATTCGACCAGTTCTTCATTTTTTTCTGAAATTTCCTGAAACACTTTGAACTCACAACTAAAAATTAAAAATTAGTAATCTAAAATCTAAACTGACTCTAAACTAAAACCTACTAAACTAAAAAACTAAATAGTGGGTTGCCTCTCACTCAACGCTTGTTTAGCGTCACGAGCTTGACGAACTCACCTCCTACGATGAGGTTGGATCAGCATCGAAAGATGCTCCATAACAGGGTCAAAGAGTGGACATTGTCAACTTTTGAACTTTCCCCATCACATTCTTTTCCACATCGATTCTCTTATCCTTAAGTGCTAAAGTAAAGAAAGCTCTAACCTTTGAGAAAGGCTTTGAAGTGCCTTTTGTCTTCCCCTTATACTCGACCGCATTTCGATCAATTTCCTGAGGGATCAGAATCACTTGAGAACTATTCTTGACCTTCTCTAAGTTCACCCGCTTCTGTCTTTCGACCTTTGGAAGTTCATTCCTTTCCGAGAGTTGATGTTCTCTATTCAAGACTTTTTTAAGCACACCTTTAAGATAAGGTATGATCAGAGATTCTTGCTCCAGCTTTTCTTCCTTCACCATTGTGATCCTAGAAACATCCTTATGGGGAACTGCTGGATAGAACAACCTCTTCTAGACTTTGGTAAGGTAATACACTTATTAGGCATATCAACTACAACTCCTAAAGATGCTAGAAAGGGTCGACCCATAAATAGTGGCATCTCTGAACCCCCCATTCATCTCCAAAATATGAAAATCAACAGGAACCGGACAATCTCCAACTTGTACCAATAGATCATAGATGAATCAAGTCAAAGTAATGGTGGAATCATCAGCGAGCTGAAAGGATGTCTTAGATGGTTTAATGCCTGAGATTCCCAATTTCTCTGCAACAACCTTTGACATGACACTCATATTAGCACCTGTATCATATATTGAGTCTAGGAATTCCACCTCTTTGATCATACAAGGAATCATAAATTCCTTGGGATCTTGCATCTTTTGAAGTCTTCTCAGTGGATTTGGTGTCTTACCTATCATCTCATTATCCTCAAGGTCGGTTCTGGACTTTTTGGGCTCAGCCCGGTAAGGAATCTTTGGTTTATAAGCTAGATCTGGATTTTCATATTTTTGAGAGGGGGGATTGATCGATCCCTTAGTAGATCGATCGATATCTATATTTTTCAAGCTTTTCATCAATGGATCGATCGATCCACAAGGGATCCTTCGATCTCTTTGTTCGGAAATCCCTATTGCATCTGGATGATCGATCCTTATGTGGGGATCAATGGATCTGAATAATTTTCCTTTTGCCTTAATATTGGATCGATCGATCCCTTAGGGGATCGATTGATCTCTTCTCATGCACCTTTTCCCGGCACTTTTTCTGCAACTTGATTGATGAAATCTGCATTCTCTTCACCAATTTCTGATGTTTTATCCACTTTATCATCATATTCATTCAATTCGACAATTATTGACTTGCAATACCCTTTTGGATTGTCTTCAAGTTTCCCAGGGAGGACACCAACTTGTCTCTTTATAGCTTCTGAAGTCTGAGCTACTTGTAGATCAAGCTTCTTAACATGATTAGACAATGACTCAAATTTGTTGTTCAAGTCATTGTACATGTTGTCTATCTTGACATTGAGGTTCCTTTCAGACTGTTGCTGACCTTCCAAGATATGTTTGAGCATGGCTTCCATTTTATTTTCTTGTTGAGCTGCTTGTTGAAAAGCAGGTTGAAATGGTTGTTGAAAACCACCTGAGTTGGAATTTTGCACAAAACCTCTATTCTGGTTTCCTTAAAAACCAGTTCCACCTGAATTCTGACTAAATGATTTCCCCGTATTCTGCACGAAATTCTGTTATTGAGTTGGATACACTTGGTCTTGTGGATTAGCCACATTAGTTTTTCTCCAAGAGAGATCATTTCTATTGAAACCTTGATTGTACACTCTATGTCCCTGGCTATTAACATAGCTTACTTCTTCTTCATTTTCAGGCCCTTTGATAGCAAAGCAATCTGCTTCAGCGAAACTGACACATTTCTAATTTTGGCTCTTGAGAAGTTTAGCAGGCATTCCTTTTACCTCTGCAAGTTCAGAAGATTCTACTAGATGACTTCCTCTTCTATCATAATCAGGACACTGATTGCTGTTACTTGCAGCGAGATTGTCAATTAACTTATATGCTTCATTCACATGCTTAGTCATGAAGTCGCCATTGCTGGCTGTATCAAGAGAAAGCTGGTACTTTATATTGATACCTCTATAAAAGGTGTTGAGGAGATGCAGCTCAGAGAAGCCATGGTGAGGGAAACCATGAAGGTATTCCTTATATCTGTCCCATGCTTCGAAGAAAGACTTTACAAGACCTTGGTGAAACTGAAAAATCTTGTTTCGCAGGTTATTAGTCCTTGTAATTGTGTAGAAATGGCCCAAGAACTTGGATTTGCAGTCATCCCAAGTTTCGATGGAGTTGGATGGTAGAGATTTTAACCACCTAGAGCTTTGTCTGCAAGTGAATGATTATAGAGCTTGCAGTGAGTGAAATCCTTAGAGACTCCATTGAGTTGATCGGTGCTAGATGTGTCTTCGAAGCTGTCAATGTGATCCATTGGATGCTCAGTGGGCAAACCATGAAATTAATTTTGCCTGAGCAACTGGATGAGCTGGATAGGGAACTGATAGTATTGTCTCTGAGGTTGACGGGGATGAAGAGCGTTCCTATTAGCGAGGAAGGCTTCAAGATTGTTAAAGTCGCCCACTAGAACCCTGTTTTGTTGTTGTCGATTGAAAAAGTCTTGATGATCTCCCAAAACGATGTAGTTTTACCCTACCGGTGGATTTTGATTACCATTACCAGCACCTTGATTAGCATTACTAGCTCCTTTTTTTTCTGGCGGCACTTGATTGCCGTTTCCTCCCGGTTGGTTAACCACCAACTGATGTACTTGATGTAATCCTGGTAGAGGATTCTGGACGTTCTGTACTCCAGGAGGAATTTGGACGTTATGATCTTCGGGAAAGACCAGATTGTTAAGAATGACGTTATCTCCCATTATATTGGAAGAGCTTACGTTTCTTCTTGCTTTCCGGTTTGAGCGCTCTAAATTCAAGAGTTCTTTGTTACTGGGGCTGAGCAATTCCGTAGACTTATTAGATCGTAGGATCATGCACCTATAAAAACGAATTCAAGATAAGAGAAACACAATTAGTACTGAAAAATAATATGTCTTAGACTAGACTCTAAATAAAACTTATAAGGCACAATTGGTCTCTGGAAACAACACCAAAAACTTGATACACTCATGTTTTAACCCAAATATATTCACTACAAATGCACAACAAACGCATTAGTATAAAAGGGATCGAATCCACATAGACCAAGAACGTGCAACTCTCAGTTAAACGTTGATTATAGCTAAGAAAATAATTAAAAGATGGGTGTTAACATGCATGATTTTACTTTGAAAATAGTTCTCAACTCAAAAGACATAAACTAGATTAATCTCCTCTCGAAGTATTAATCCCTATATCGAATTACTAAAGAAAAGCTCCCGCTCAATTCAGATAGTTCAATCAAGCATTAAGGTCATATTCGATATGTTCATAAACATTCAGGATAACACTCCCGCTGAACAAGAACATCTACTCATCTAGACTAGGTCAGATTTCTAAACCAAATTCCTTTATGTTTATCAATCTAATATCAATGAACTAGTTAGCTACTCTAATTAAATCATTAAGAACAAATCTAGACTAAGAACCTAACATTTTTAATTTTTATGTTAAACCCTAACTATCAAATCTTGTTTTCCCTAGGAAACCCCTAAAACCTAACAAAGCGACTACTTAGACATAGCTAAGCAATCAACAAGCATAACTGAGAGAAGCATTCAAAACCAAATCAATAAATTAAAATAGAAGAGTTCATAATTCTTCTCCAAATACACAGATTGATCTTGACTGAGGTATGCTTTGTTGGATTGAGAGAATGATTCTTCTTGGCCCTGAGAATAGAAATGGCCTCAAGACTATCTTGGTAATGGCCTGAACTTGATAGGCCGAGAATATGGGAGACTTATATTATTGAGCTCTTCGCCATTAAGCCTTAGTCTTGAGCCGATCATGTTTGATGATGATGATTCCAACCTTGTTATAGAGATGATTCTCCATCTTGGCTAAATGAACTATTATTCTTCTTTTGAGTTGCTTGAGATTGATTTTGGATCTATGAGCCATGAGCCTTCTTTGTCTTCAACCATTTTTGTATAGACCCAATCCTTCTTATAGACTTGAATCTTCTTCTTCTTGGTTTCGTCAGCCATTTAGTTTTGCTTTATGAGTTCTCTTGTTTGAGTTTCGGTTACTTGAACCTTCTTTGAATTGGGATTTGGCTCAATGATCTTCTTGGCCGTCTTTGAATTGGGATTGTCCGACCTTGATCATGAGTGTTTATTTATTTTCCCCCTTCATGGTTAAGGTGGAGAGTTATCTACACATCAATAACAAGACATAGATTAGTAAGTGATGCTAATTTTCATCAAATATGCTAGACTCAATGAATTGCAAAAGAAAGTAATTTAGGCAAGTATTTTAGATTTCCTATTTCAACAATGATTAAGAGCTTGAAAATGAACTTTTGCAAATATTTTATGTAACCAAATAAGCAATTTAAGTTCATCATACGAATGAGAACAATTTAAAGACTCTTTCATATATCAAATTATAATGTTGAGAACAAAAGCTAGATATGTTAATCTAGACTTAAGTCACAAGCAAACGTCAAATACAATCATATTTATTTCATCCTAGACTGAAATCTTAATCATATCTAAGGAAATTTTAGTCAAAACCATGATTATATGTGCATACACAATTATAGCTACTTTAAGGCAAATTCCAATAGCTAGCTAAGCAGTCATATCAAGATATTCTAGACAATTTTGAAAGGTTTAGAACATAATAACACATGCAAGGCTTAACATAAAGGAGATTTGAGTTTTAGAAGTTAGCCATTAGCCATTTGATATAATTCGGCTAAGTAGGTCACTTGAGGCGAGATTGGTAAATTTGATGAGCCTCCCCCTCACTTTAAAAACTTCCTACACAAAGTAAGAGTAAAATAGCTAGTCCCTTTTATGATATTTTCAAGAGAATAGATGGATCATGATTCATCATGAATCATATCCACAATTGTCATGTAAGGATTTTGGATTCATCATGAACATTTATTCAAGGTTTTCAACCACATATCAAACATTTTTGTAAGAGTTTGGATTCATCAAAGACCAAAGGGATTAATCCTTCATTATCTTTGGTTCTCACAACTTAGGATTTTGAAAATTCCAAGTGTATGGATTTATCAAAGACCAAAGAGATCAACTATTTATTTTCTTTGGTTCTCACACTATAGATTTGAAATAAATTTTGAAATGGTCACAATGTACCAAAAAACATCTTTGAAAGCATTTTTGAAATATTTCGTTTAAAATAGGGCCAAATGTCCAAGTGTAAGCCGAGACATCCTTGGGTCAAGACTTAGGCCTAGAACACAGTACCGAGACTACATTGTAGGTTTTTGATCCTACTCCTCTTTGTCTAAAAGAAACTTTGCCAAGGGTTTTAAAATGGCCGAAACTAAATCTAAGGCCGAGGAATAACTTGGCCAAGGTTTGTCTCATTTTGAGCATAGCTTACAACTTAAAGACCATGTCTTGTGTATGGCTTCAACAACTTGTAGACCATAATTAGAGGTGCCAAACGGGCTGGCCTGCGCCCATTTGACCTGCCCCGCAACGGGTTCAAATATTTTTGACCCATGGCGGGTTGACCCGCAAAATCTATGGACAACTAATGGTATGTCCAAGCCCGCACCCGCAGATTTTGCGGTTTAGCGGATCGACCCGCTGACACTTTATTTATACTTAAATTATATAAAAATAAAAATATATAAATTTTAAATTTTGTAACTTAATTTAGTGAAAATAATATAAATATTTGTAATTTAAATACTTTTATTTAAATTAGCAGTCCGCTGACCGACCCGCCAACCCGCGGACAAAAACCCGTTAAACCAGCGGTCCATGATGGGTCAACCCGTGAGGCCCGCCTTTAAATGGACATAAAATATGTTGTCTAAGCCCGCCCCATGGCGGTCCGTGTTGGGCCAAGCCCTCGGTTTTAACCCGTTTTGACACCTCTAACCATAATTTTGAAATTAGCCTATACATAACCGAGACATTCAAGGCCTAAGAGTAACTTGACCAAGAAAATATATCAATTTTTTGAGATTTAGGACTAATACAGAAGAGAAACTTGGCCAAAGTCCCACTCTTATACAGCTTAGGCCGAGACTATGTAAGGTCGAAGAAAAAGTTGACCAAATCATGTCTCGGCTCAACCTTATGAAAAAAAAACAGAGGCTAAACCTCTAAGAGATTGAAGAAAACTATTAAAACAAGGATTTTTGGATTCAACAAGTTACTTTAAAGTAGCTTGGTTCACTATCCCCAAAGGTTCACAATTTTCAAGCATGCTTGAATGTTCTTGGTCATTGCCTAAGTTTTGAAACTTGATCAGAATGTTCCCAAAATCAATTTGGATTCATCATCTTTCAAATGGTTCTCTTTTGACTTTGGGTTCACCCTTCTTTTGGATTCAACATGACACTAACACTTAAAAATGTGAAGTGTTCATGGTTCTCTTTTAAAACAGAGATCTTGGATTCAACATATTCTTTAGCATATAAACACCAAGAATATGATTCACTTTCCTTTAGATAGAATGGATTCAACATGTTTTAAACTTATGAAAGTAAAGACATCATGGATCTCACTCTAAAGCAAAGTAGGGTATTATCTCTTAAGAGGTTTGAATTCATCATGATCTTAAACTCAAAGTGTGAAGAATACATGGTTCTCCTCCTTTAAACTTTCATATTCATCATGGCCCTTATGTTTTACATAAAACAAAGCAACCATGAGTCTCTTTGAACAAGACATATTCAACATGATTTTTAAGCTTATGAAAGAAAATAAATCATGGTTCTTTCTTGATTTTAAAGAAGGGGTTTTGTTCCTTACGGATTCAGATTCATCATAAGCTTATACCCATTAAGAACAAAGCTACAATGGTTCTCTTCCCTTTAGAGATGAAGAAAAATGGATTCATCAAACTCTTTCACTTCCACACATAAGGGCAAAGTCCCACTTTGCAAACAAACTTTAAAGTGACTTGGTTCTCCTTTCTTACATCTTAGAAAACTTTTAAAACCGATTGAAACCTTAGAAACAAGAACTTTAAGCCTTTAAATATTTTAAGGAACCGAATGAATCAAAAAGATTTTAAAACATTTCAACCAATTAAAATCTTCTAAAACTGATTTTGAAAGAAAACTAAGGCTTAAAGCTCTTAGAAACCGATTGCAACCTTTGAAAGACAACATTTTTAACAAAAACAGAAACTTTTAAACCATTTTTGTCGATTGAAGAACTTTGAAAACATATTTGAAGATGAAACTGAACCAGATGATCCATAAAATGCGGAAGCTTGAGAAGTTTAGGAGGTTGTGCTCTGATACTATGATGATTTTTGAGAGATTATCTTATGGATTTAGGGAGGAGAAAAAGGTAGATTGAGAGTATGTATAACCAAGATTGATGTGACTATGAATGGACAATAAGCGAACAAGAGAATGAGAGAGTATGAACCGAGAGAATTAAGTAAGAATGGAGTATAATAAAGTTTGAGAATCCTAGACTTAGTTTCAAGGCAGCCATTACGTCATTTAAATAGAGAATCCTAGAAGACACCTTAAGGTCGACCTAAAATGGTAAAAAAATATTTACAGAGGTAAAAGGGAGCGTAAAGTAAAGGTAAAAGCATAAAGCACCAAAGCACATGTACGGAAAAGCATTTCGGGACCACCTTAGACCATGATTATTGGGGACTCTTAAGTGGGTTTTAAGGGGTGGGTCCCACAGAAAAATTAAAAACCCACCCCTCTTGTCTCTTGTTTAATAGGTGGTTTTAACAAAAATCATGGGCCCCACTGACACGTGGCGGCCCACGATTGGTCGAATATTAATTTTTTTTTAAATGTAAAATAAAATTAAGAACTTACTTTTGGATTTTAGCAATGCACATGCTCTTATCCACTTATGCGCGTATTTGAACTTGGATGGAAGTTTCTCAGCTAAAACATGTCTAATGGCTATAATATTTCGTCCATAATGTTCTTTGTTTAAAATAGCCCGCAAAAACCAAGTTTGGTCGGTAGAGCTTCAGTTTTGGACGAGAGTCCTTATTCTCAAAGTTCCTCGATAGCCATCGTGTGACAATGCGCATAGTTGGCTCGATGCTTTGCATGATGGCTCGATTCTCCACATAACTCTATGGTTGGCTCGATCCTCCACATGGTTGGCTCGATCCTCAGCATGCCTGGCTCGACTATGCATATTGTTCACTTAGGTCACTTTTCTGAATGCGCGCATGGCTCGTATCATGTGTTCCACGTTTCTGCCTTCCCGCACGCGCTACCATTCTTGGATGTGTGTTTTTCTTCTCGGCATGATAATCTACGCATGGTTGGCCCATTTTGTGTATGGTCGCCGAGTCTTCACCCGACTTGGAATAATTTTGGCCAAGTCGTATATTCTTCATTTCTTCTTGACTTTCACAATATTTTCCATACCTCTTAGACTTCTAAAATTCTCTTTACCATTTCTTGAGTCTTGTCCGAGTGACACCAAAACTCAACTTGATCTTTATTTTTTATCAAATGAGATCTTCATTTTAACATTTATGTGGGCCTTTTTTGTTGTAGGTTGTTTATTAGTTGTCTTAATAAAAAATTTCATCGGGTATGTATTAGTTATTAGGATTCAGCTCTATCACGCCAACCTCAAGCTACAAGCATTTTTGGATGAGGTAAAAGTGGCATTATCATTTCTAGACACTTTTCTAGAAGTTTCAATCATGCGGGATTTGTTATTTTCCTTAGTTGGAGTTCTAAGCTATTATCATAGTAGTAGTCTTAGTTTTATGAAAATTACCCAATATGGATATGAAGGTTTCCTGTAGGATAGGTTTTACCTGTTACTGGGTTGTTTCCTTTTAATTTAATACAATACCATTGCTTGGGAAATTACAGACTTTGTAGATGAGTAACAAATTGTTAATAACAAATTAATCAAGTGCAAAATCATTCTCTAATCATTAACTCTAATTGACCATCAAAACACAACTGGATACGACCTTCTTCACCAAGGAATAAAAGGTTTAAATATATTCTTTTATAAATTACTTTCAAAGTATAGAATTCATCTATATTATTTATGCGTCTCATTGATGACTCTTGTGACCTGATGGAGACAAGATGACATGTGAAACATTGTTGTTGACCCCAGAATAGGCAAGTAATCCGAGTGCAAGCAATAACTAAATCATGGTAATTCTCTAGTATATTATTCCACAGAGAAGATATGGCTCCAATTCATATTGAATGTGAGGCGAACCTTAGCTTCGTAAGCCAAAGAGTTGAGGGTTTCTTGTCTCTATTCTTCGGGAACCTCACAGAAAAGCTTACTTATGTAGTTGGCTCCAAAGAATTTATAGGCTTTGGCGAAAGATATTGAGTCACTTGAGAATAGATAAGGAGCGAAAACACAAGAAAAAATGGTTGATTAAAAAGAGAAAGTAAACAAACATCTTTGATTGAGGTAGGATACAAAGTATTTCAATTACAAAGAAACAAAGAAGTTGACTAAATTTGAGATAGTTTTGTGCAAAGAGTAGTTTTGTTGATATCTTCGAGTAGATTCTGAGAGCCTATATTATAAATAAATGCAAATAAAATTTGTCAAAACATAACTTCATTCAAATATTAGCTAACAAACTGGTTCAAAAGTCAGAACATTACCTCATTGCTTCATGAACCACTTTGATTTATAGGAAACATATTTGTAACCAAGTGTCAAGCCAATTATAGTACCAGGTATGGATCCTATTGCAACTGCTCTCAAAATCATCATTTCTTCGTCTTCTTCCTCTGATTTTGACGCTTCTTGATGTTGGTTCGGTGCTCGTTTGGGAACATAGTTACAAATTTCTTCAAGAGAAGGGCCATAAAGTCTCATGTTATCCTCAAAGGAAGAACAATTTTGGATTTTGAATTGAGCTCCCTCCGGAACTAAACCTACAAGATGGTTATGAGAGAAATTCATGATCCCAAGAAAATTTAGATTCTCTAACTCTCGTGGAATCTCTCCTGAAAGTTGGTTTTGTGAAATGTCCAATGACTCTAGAGCTGTCAAGTTCCCCATAGACGAAGGTATATGGCCAGTGAAAACATTATTTGAAAAGTTGAGTAGACGAAGCTCTTTCAATAGACCAACAGACTTTGGAATTTCTCCTTCAAATTTGTTTCCCGAAAAGTCAAGCGCTGTGTATATTTTTGGGATACGTACTAGTTCCCTTTCAACACCTTTAATCATCAGATCCATTGAGTCACGGTAATAGCCAGACCAATCTTCCATGTAATTTGAGTATGAACGATCATTATATGTCCCTAGTGATGACAAAGTACTCCACTTCACAAAGTAGTTCGATGACAGGACTCCGTTGAATTGATTATGTGATATGTCGATGATTCGCAACTTAGGGAACGAAACTTGACGTATCGGTCCGTGAAATGCGTTGGAGCGTAGGACAAGAACTTGCAACATCGGCAAAGAACTCAACATATACGGAAACATGTCACTGATTAAGTTGCTTTCTACATTTAAAACTTTAAGATTAGAGAAATTGACCAAAGATCTCGGAAGCTTTCCCACCAGTTGGTTATGACCCACATCAAGCGACCTTAGACTTTTGGGTAGATTTTCTGGAAGACCTCCATGAAGACGATTTTGACGAAGGTTAAGGTATGTAAGCATCCTCATGAGATTTCCCATACACAACGGTATTGAACCATTGAAGTTGTTGTTAGAAAAATCAATAGTGCTTAGAGATGGAAAAGCGCATATGAAAGAGGGAATCTTTCCCTTGAAATTGTTGTTGGAGCCTAACAAGATATCCAGATTTATCCCATGTTTCATTGGTCTTTCAAAATCGATGAAAGTGTTGTTGGAAAGATTCACGTAATATAATTCTGATAGTGTCCATAACCATGCAGGAACTTGACCTTTGATTTTATTGTTGGAAATGTCTAGATGGCTCAAATGTTGTTGGGATCTTATAAGCTCTGGAAAATCGGTAATACCGCAGCTTGACAACTTCAAAATGCGTAATTGAGAATACATAAGTGAACTTCTTTTTGTGGCAGAAACATGGTTGCCTGAGAGATACAAATAATAGAGACTCTTGAAATATGATAAGACATCATTCAAGTCAATTGTAGTGGTGATGTTTAAGTAGGATAAATCAAGAATTTGGAGCGACTTGAGATGGGAGAAGATACTAAAGTCAAATGGTCCTTGGATGTTGACATGGGACATATCAAGAAACTCGAGGTTGCTAAATTTGGAAATGGAGCTCGGTAATGGACCTCTGAAGTTGTTATCACCAATGGATAAACGTTTTAGCTTAGGTATTGAAGATATGTTCCCAAAGTCAAGAGTGCCATTGAGTTGGTTATTTTTCAAATCAACAAAAACCAAAGAAGGAATGGTGAAGAGAGAAGAAGGGAAAGTTCCAATGAAAGCGTTATCGTCTGCAGAAAAGGACCTCAATTTGGAGAGTGAAGAAAAATTATGAGGAAGCGTGCCTGTCAACCGGTTATTATAGATAATTAGATATGACAGTTCTGTCAAATTCATTAGTTCAACTGGAAATTCGCCACTGAGCATGTTGGAATGGACTCTCAAGTAGGTCAGTTGGTTTAAACTACCAAAGGAAGAAGGGATTTGACCATCAAAGTTGTTGTCAGAAAGTTTGAGAGATTTGAGATGAGAAAGCTTTCCAATTGAAGATGGAATATGACCTGAAATATGATTAGATGATAGGTCAATAGAAATGAGATTAGAGAGATTTCCAATTGAAAATGGAATCTGACCCAAAATTTTATTATTTGATAGGTCAAGAGAGGTGAGACGAGAAAGATTTCCAATTGAAGAAAGAATATGACCGTTGAAATTATTATCCGAAAGGTCAAGAACGGTAAGATGAGAAAGGTTTCGAATTGAAAACATGATTTGACCACTAAGAGAGTTTTGTGAAAGGTTTAAAATGGTTAGAGAATGGAGGTTTACAAGGTTGCTATTGGAATGCATCCATCCACTGAGACAGCTGCAACTAAGATTTAGTCCGATCACATCACCAGATTTGGTATTGCACGTAATACCTTCCCAATTACAACAATCACTAGTATTCACCCATGAATCCGTCTTCGGATGAGGAAATACAGACCCACCATTGGAACGACAAGGAGGAGGAATGGAAGAGTTTAGAATTTGAAACTCATTCTTCAGATTGAGAAGTGCATCTCTTTGTTCCGTACGGCACAAGTGCCTAGTAGGAACTGCAAACACGTCTTTGTAATTACAAATGAGAAAGAGGAAAATAAAAAGAGAAACTAGACTGGTACTCATTGAGTTCCAATAGTCTTTGGTACTTTTTATGCTGATTTAAGTTTCTTGAATTGCAATAACAAAGAAGTAGAGAAAAAGGAAATTGTTGATGGATAAAATGGTTTAACAATCCATCTCTTTCTTTATATACGTAATAATAAAATGCATGTTACATATAACTCCACAAAGGCACAAAGATAAATCCATTGACTCATTTATCTTTTATCAAGTAGTCTTCACATCCAAGATAAGTTCTTGTCCTGAATAATCAATTGCCACTCATTTTATCCCCTCTACATACGTTACAAGATATTTCCAAATGTTGTTTGTCCTAACCAAAACAAACGATATACAAGTCACAAGTCTGTACATATAACTCCATAAAGATCAATTCATTGACTCATAACTATAGCTATCAAGTAGTCTTCAAGGCAAGTCTTTGTGTTGATTAGTCAATTTCCACACATTTTGGCAACTTACTTACATTACAAGATTCAAAATGTTGTTTGTATATTCAATGTTTTTGATAAACATTGAATATACAAACAAGAATCATTATCAAAAACATGTTTGTCACTAAAGTTTATGAGATTCACAGATTAGTATTGATTGCAAAAGAAACTAACCAAACAATTCTTAGTTCGAGCATATTGTGAATATCCCTGCGATTTAGGTTTAGATAAAGAAAAGAGAGAAATAATTGAGGCAAATACCCTGCGTTCTAAGAAATTTTTATGGATCTATGTGTTAAATTTTACAATAAACTAAAATCTCTTATATAAGCCACAAAACTCGATCTCTTTAGAAAAACCTAGAATAATGTGTTAAATTTTCTTAAACGTAGATGGTAAACATTCCAAGAGTTTCTTGACCAGTTTCGTTTTTTGTCTTTGTAAGTTTTTCCAATCACTTGTGCCTCATTAGCAATCGCTCTCTTACCGATGAACTCATCAATTGTCTCGTTGCTCCTCCAAGATAATGGTTTCATATTTAGTTGCAAACATATCTATCCTGGAGTGGTTTGTACCTTCATATTTTTTACGATTTGTCCCATATCTATCATGGATATTTTTGAATTTATTCTCATAAGTTGCATCAATAATTTCTCTTAATATTTTTGCGTTGTACTTTGAGAGTTCCTTCTCCTTATCAATTCAAAAAGAATAAAATCTTTGAGCACGTCTTCTTCATCTTCTCCTAAAGTCATTGGAGGTGTCCAACCTTTTTCAACAGCTCTCCATGCTACGGGGTTAATGGCTCACATTTTCATTTTCCAGTGTTCATGGTTTCTTTTCTCAAGAATGCAACGAGTTCTTTAGATGAGTCTATTTTCTCTGCAAGATCTTCACATGTTATAAATTGTTTATAACTTGGTTTAAATCTCTACTATGATACCAATCGAAAAATTTAATAAACTCAAATAGAAAATTTCCTCAAAAATCACCAATGTTCTTTTATTAGATATTGAATAAAAGAATTTACAACTTCTTTGATTGGTTTACACAAAATTTTATGCTTTAAAAATGTCACTCTCAACTTCTCTCAATAACCTAAAGTTGTAGAACTGTTAGTCTAGTCTTCTAAGCTCTATTCTTTCTCTTCCAAAATGCATAACCTAAATATCTATGCTCTGTAACCTTTAATAGCCTTCCAAAAATAAATTTTATGCGATAAGCTCAGAATCTTCTCTAGATATTTTCTTCTACTATTTGGGAATATATTATTGTTGCTCGATACATTTTCGAAACTCATCTTCTGATTGCCGCATCAAATGAACCAAAACTTCAGTGCATAAAATGAAGAGGAAATGCGAGAAAGGATCTCCTTGCAGTAAATCCCTCTCTAGTTTTATGAATCCATGTGATTTTTTATTGACTGCAACGATGTAGGAAACTGATCGCACACAAATCATAATCCAAATTACCCACTGTGCATTGAAACTCATTCTCAACATCAGTCTTCAAGAAAATGTTTGTGGGTGGTATGCAAAACTGATATATTATTGCTGCTCAATACATCTTCGCAACTCATCTTCTAGAACAAGTCTACACTTTCAACAAAGATCCATATATTATGAGCATGTGAGTTGTAATCTTAAATGACATGAATTTGCGTCCACGGTTTTCCACATAATTATCTTTTGAAAATCATACCAGAGAGCAAACCAGAATTTTTTTTGAATCATGGGTCAATGTAGTCTGACTAGCTTCGACTGGAGTTAATAATATTTTGAAATTTTATATGTATATAAAATTAATATTATGAATAAAAGAACATAGATGCGTAGCAGTCACCGCACCCCATAAATCTCTCTCCACACAACCGACGATCTTTTAGAGCACCTCCATTAGAGATACTCATAAAAGTTTCTTAAATTCTTTTTAATAATTTTTATAATCAAATTAGAGGATTTAAGAACCAAAAGTTTCTTAAAACTAAAACTCATCCATTAGTGAAGAACCCTTTGGTTCTTAATCCAAAACATCCAAAACATAAAAAGAATGGACAAAATAAAATTAAAAATTAAAAAAGTCCAATGAATGTTTGACACCTAAAGGTACCTTAACTTTTCTAAAATTGCTTAACCAAGAACCATTTCTAGTGTTTTAACATATTTTTCTTTAATTTTAATCATTTATTAGGGTAAGAAACCCATCAAGAAACTCACTAGATACATCAATGGAGGTGGTCTTAGTCTTTTACATTTTTATTGTTATGAGCAGCGGCTGGGTTTTTCCTTTTCCTTTTTTTCCCCTCTAATTTCTTCATTGCTTTACACAATAGTTTATAATTTACATTGTTCCTTGATGTATACAAGCTAACACATTATATCTTTTGCGTATCCTCTATGTTGGATCGCATATATTCGTTGATTAAATCTCAAATATTATTGATTTTAATGATCAGCGACTATCAATAAGATCTGTGGTGTAGCAGTGTTTTTTCTCCTGTGTATTTGGCTGGAGTTTCAAAAAATTTCAGAAAAGAATCCCAGAACGGAAACCACTGTGGATAAGTAAGAGATTTATCAAAGAAAAAGACTAGAAATGTTGC
Source organism: Iberis pinnata (assembly GCA_900406425.1). Lineage (NCBI taxonomy): Eukaryota > Viridiplantae > Streptophyta > Magnoliopsida > Brassicales > Brassicaceae > Iberis > Iberis pinnata. Next base: position 694 of record OVBE01000532.1, on the reverse strand, counting down.
TGTCGGTTAAGTGTTATCATCCGAAGGCTGTCAAATATTGGAGAATTGATCATTTACAGTGAGTTTTATAATTCACGGTTTCAATATATATATATATAGTCTCTTATTTGATGAAATCTTAATGAATGATGGAGTGGATATTTGGAAATTGATGTGGTGGATTCTAAGTACTAGAATATACATATATATAGTGAAACTTGGATGCTTACTAGTATAATCAAAAGATTATTTGCAAAACTTAGAGTATAGTTTATCGGATGTTGTATCTACTCTCAAGGATAAATGAAGTCATAATATATGTAATATAAAGTTTACATTATTACTAGGGACACTGATAGAAACTAATTGGTACCATCCCGACATTCCAAAATATGTAAGAAATGTAATAGTCTATATCTACACGACACTAGAACCAAATAAAGTAATATATCTATGACATACATGTCGTATTAGAGTAAGACGATGTATGGAGAAAGAAAATAACAAGCTTCACTATGTGTTAGCGTGTAAGGCTTATCTGAAAAGGAAGCAATGTTAGTTTTGTTTTTTTTTCAAAATTTTTGTTTTCAACATATGGCACATATAGTTGCTTATGCAAAAATTTATATTTCAATTTTTTATTCCATTTTGTGATTTTTACTGTATTTTTCTATTATAATAAAGGAAATTTAGACATAATATATATATATATATA
>OVBE01000531.1:0-48488 GCA_900406425.1 Iberis pinnata | reverse complement strand
GCGGGTCTCTGTCCCTTCCGGGTAGGAGTACAATCAGCATTAAGTTGAGGAGGAACAAAAAGGATAAAAAAAAAAAAATAAGTTAGGTACCTAAGCAAACCCATAACATCAACCCTAATCTACCCCCATCCTCAGGAACTTGGATGACTACTCACTACTCATGGGAGTAGAAGCAGATGAAACAACAAACATAACTTTAAACCTAAACATGCAGATCTAAGAAAAACAGCAAGAACACAAACTCATAAATGAAGAACAACAATGAAACAGTAAAACTAAAACAGAAGGTTAAGGCTTAAAACGAAAATCAACAAGAACCAGATATACAACAAGGTAAAGCTAAGCAAGGAAACTAAAGGAAACAGAAGATAAACTAAAGAGTTGAAAGAAAAATGGTTTTGACACCAAGAACATCAAGAACAAAACTAAGAAATGAGAACCTAAGAAAAAACCTAAAAGGAATAGAAAAACTAAAGCTTGTGCAAATGGAGGTGAATTAGGGCTTTTATAGTGTTCAGAGAAAAGCCCTAATTCACACTAAAGAAAAAATGCTAATCATTATCTTGGATCTTGGGCCTTGATTCAGGTGGTATCCGGATTTGAGTTGGTCGGGTTGGAGCGTGTTCGCCTTTGAGTTGGTGAGTGCACGATCGATCCAGGCTAAGGATGCTTACTTGGGATCGATCTAGCTGAGATGCGTCCAAAGTGCGTCTGAGTTTGGGATCAATCCTGGCATTGAGTGCCTGAGATCAATCCCAACATAGGTGAGATCGATCTCGTATGTTCTCTTCTTAGTAGTGCTTCATCTTCCTGCACTTCCTTAGCTTCGTTTGAGACTTCACCAAAAACGTTGAAAGAGAGAGAGAGAGGGATCGATCCACGTAAAGGCTGAGATTGATCTGAAGTGGCTGCGGGATCGATATGGTAAATGTTGGGATCGATCCTGATATTTTTGAGCTGGGATTGATCCTGCTTTGACGCTGAAGTGCCTGAGATCGATCCTGCCTTGGTTCTGAGGTAAATCCAGTCCATTCCATGTTGAGTGCTGCTTCGTTCAACGCTAAGTGCTGCTTTTGTGAAATTTTCTCAAATCCTTCCCAAAAACTCCTGAAAGTCCTGAAAAACTTCCAAAATGCATGCATATGCAAATTCTAATGCAAAAGTCCTAAAAATCCTAAATTTAGTGAAATCGACCATAAATGTGATGTATGCACGCTTTTAGACCTCATAATTGATGCTAATTGATATGTAAAATCCATGAAAATTCAGAGTTATCAGTAGGGATGTTTTGCTGAAACCGTGACGAGGACACTGCAGAATGTAATTCTTGAAGCGTTCCCATGCTTGAAAGAAGATTTTAGTGTTTCGCTGTGTGAAACCAAAGATGTCATTCCTCAATCTTGTAGTACGAGATGTGGAGAAGAATTTGGCAAGAAAAGCTTTCTTGCAAGCATCCCATGTAGTGATTGAGTTCCCGGGAAGAGACTCCTCCCACTGGTGTGCTTTCTCTCCCAAAGAGAATGGGAATAAACGCAACTTAAAAGCGTCCTCACTCACACCGTTGATCTTGGTGAGACTGCAGAAGCGATCAAACTCATCTAGGTTGTCGAGTGGATCCTCCATTGGCAAACCATGGAATTTGTTCCCCTGTACCATTGCTATCAAGATGTGCTTGATTACGGAGTTGTTGTTAAGTACATCAGGAGGTGTGATTCCATGATGCTGTGTGTGAGTGTTCGGGTTGTCACCAGCACCAGTAGTGTGCTGGTTATCGCGGTCAACGTTATCTTCCATTTTTAGATCCAACCTTCATAGGTGGTCCAAGCGTTCTTGTTCACGTATGGCGCGAGGGTATTCCCTTTCAAGAGCACGAATATCTTCAACGATCGAAATTAAGTCTGTTGGTCCTCTGCTTCGCAGGTTCATACACAACTATGCAAGTACCTGAAACAAGGGAAACAAAGGAAAGCAAGGTGAGTATGGTAGTAGAAAAGAAACGTGATCTCAATAGATCCAAAATCCATAATGTAACAAACAAACACGCAATTGGCAGCAGCGCCAAATTGATAACATGGTTTTACAGCCTTGTTTGAGAGATCAATTCCCTATTACACAAACATGTAATTGCAGTATAGGATAGGGTTGTCAATCCAAATGGGTGTGATGCTAACAATCTGGGTGTGAATGGAACTACTAATTCAAGCTAAATATAAGAATGGTGGATTTACTAACAAGTCCTAAACAAACAAAGCATGCAGAAAAACTAATACAGAAAACATGAAACAAATACTAACATGCGCTGGCATATACTAAGCATAAACAACAAGAAAGTAAAATGGGTAAAGATGCAATAGAGTATGAAGCAGTTCCTGAGGACAAGGGTAATTCTCTAGAGATCCTTCCTGAACTACCTAAGCACCTAACATACCTCAAACAATGAGCTAACCCCTAGAGAAAAAATTCATATGCAACCAAGTCCAATATCTTGGTAAATGTTTTCAAGAAAAGCAATCACCAGACCTAACTCTCGGTAATGGTACACTACTAAGCAGGCATGAGGAACCAATCTACTAAAGCCAATAAGCACCCTAAACATCTAATCTCTTAGGCTATGATGTGAAAATCTCTTAAATCACCATGTTCAGGCATTTCATTGGACACCTTTTGAGTGCTAAAATGCCTAAAATCAGATTTCAATTGATCCGAAAGAAATCAACATGAAGAGAAATGAAACGAAAGAGATCTAGATGCAAATCAACTTAGGCAATTAGGAAGAACATGACATCAACACTAGTCTACCCCATCCTCAGGAACCTAAGGTAACTACTCACTACGTGTGTTTGATGAGAAATCAGTAAAACAGGAAAGCGTAACTACTAAGTAAAACATGAAGATCGAAAGTCAAAGATGATGAACACAAAAACATAACCCTGACAAACAGAGTATCAATGAAGAAGTAGCAAAAACAGAGAAAGTGATCAAGGTAAAAACAAGATTAAAAGCATAAACGAAGATCAACATGCACCAGATAGTTCACAACCCTGATATAAGCATGAAAATAAAGAAAACAGAAGACTAACATGAACTTAAGCAAAAGCTGGGTTTAGAACATGAAGAACATCAAGAATAAAAAGAGAGAAAATAAAACCTAATACAAAAGCTAAAAATGGCAAAAATAAAGAAGATCCTCGAAATGGAGGCGTTTAGGGCTTTTCATAGTGTTCAGAGAAAAGCCCCTAAAACGCATAAAAGACAAAAAGCAATCATTAAACTGGGTCTTGGGTCTGGTCCATCCTGATTTGAAGTTGACCGGGTTGGATCTGATTTGCTCGATTGTGATGTGATCGAGCCATGTAGAAGACGTGATCGAGGATAAAAGGGTGCATGATCGAGGGGGACAAGGAAGATGGATAACGAGGCGGCCAAGGAGATTTGCGACCGAGCCATGAAATAGAGGTGGCTCAATCACTTGGCTCGATCACGGGATCGAGCCAGCAAGGAGCTGCTTGCGATCGGGGTGGCTTGATGGTATGCTCGAGGTGCTCAGCCGGGAGATCGAGCAGGGTCCATCAAGGTGCTTGGTCGGTATCGAGGTGAAGTGTGCGCGTGTGATCGAGCCATATTTGCCTTGGCTCGATCACACGACCGAGGTCAAAGGCCAAGATGGTCGAGGTGCTGAGGTAGAGGTGAGCTTGGCTCAATGGAGAAGCATTCTGGCTTAATGGTGAAGTTGGTCCGTCTTGTGCATTTCCATTTCCTTTTCAAAATTGCAATAACATACTGAAAGCTCCTAAAACTCCTAAAAAATCTCAAAAATGCATATGTATACAAGTGCTAATGCAGAACTTCCTAAAACATGCAAACTTGCTAATAACGTCCATGGACGCATGATATGCACAACTAAAAGACACTAAAATGATGCTAAATGACTTCTTAAAATAACTAAAACGCAGAGACATCACCAGCTCCCTCGACCAAAAGTTTAAAGACACCTCGGCCAAGCCATGATCGAACTAAGCTTATCCCGCCTCGATCATTGGCTCGATCAAACGCTCGATCATTCTCCTTCACGCCTCGTTCGACCACCGAGCCAGCTTCTGTTACGCATCGATGGAATGACTCGATGAAGAATTGCTTGCCTCGATCATGCAGCTACGTTCCATACATCAAGCTAAGCTTCATTCCGACCTGAGAAACCAAACATGGACGACCTAGGTTTAGGTTAAGAAGAATCATTAGGATTTTTATACTTTTGTATTTTAGCGTTTTTAAGGATTTTAATTAAATACTATATAAGCCCTAAAAACGCCTCCATTTGCACAAAGTTTTATTTCTTTCTCTATGTTTTTCCTTTATTGTTCTTGATTGTCAAACCCAAAATTTTTATTAAGTTTATGTTTAGCTTATGATTTCTTCATTTTCATGCTTAGATTAAGGTTGTGAACTATCTAGTGCATGTTGATCTACTGTTTCATGCTTCTAATCTTATTTTTTTTCTTGATCACCATTTCTGGGTTTCGCTACTGTTTCATTAGAACTCTATTTTTCTGGGTTGGTGTTCTTCTTGTTCTTCATCTTCATATCCTGCATTTTTGATTTTTCGTCATGATCATTGATGACTTTGAATTTTCATGGATTTTACATATCAATTAGCATCAAGTCTGAGGTTTAAAAGCGTGCATACATCACATTTATAGTTTGTTTTAGTAAGTTTGTTATTTTTAGGACTTTTGCATTAGAATTTGCATATGCACGCATTTTGGAGATTTTTCAGGACTTTCAAGAGTTTTCGGGAAGGATTTGTGAGAATTCAAAAAAGCATCACTTAAAATTGAATGGAGCAGCACTCAGCATGGAATGGACTGGATCTACCTTAGGACCAAAGCAGGATCGATTTCAACACATGCCTGGATCGATCTCAACCTCCTCTTATATCGATCCCACTGCCTCTTTTAGATCAATCTGAGATCGACCCCACGTCTCTACCTAGATCAATATGAGATCGATATCACCTCACCATCTAGATCGATCTGTGATCGAACCCAAGAGCTCCAGATTGATCCCAGTAAGACCTCAGATCGATCCCATCTCAAAGCAGGATCGATCTCTCTCTCTCTCTCTCTCATTCAACGAAATTGGTGAAGTCTCAGACGAAGCTAACGAAGTGCGAAGCTAAGGAAGTGCATGGAAGTGAAGCAAGACTAAGAAGGAAGCAAGATGAGATCGATCTAACCTTTGTCTGGATCGATCTCAGGTACTTAATGCCTGGATCGATCCCAATCTCAGACGCACCTTAGACGCATCTCAGTTGGATTGATCTCATGCAAGCGTCCCTAGCTCAGATCGATCACACACTTACCGACCCGAAGTCAAACATGCTCCGATCCAACCAACTCAAATCCGGATACCACCTAAACCAAGGCCCAAGATCCAAGACAATGATTAGCATTTTTTCTTTAGTGCGAATTAGGGCTTTTCTCTGAACACTATTAAAGTCCTAATTCGCCTCTATTTGCAACAAGCTTGTTTATTCTTTCCTTTTTAGGTTTTAGTCTTGGGTTTTATTTTCTTATGTTTTTCTTCATGTTCTTGGTGTAAAAACCAGATTTCTTTCAAGTTCTTAGTTAATCTTCTGTTTTTCGTTTGATTTCTTGCTTATCTTTAGGTTGTTGTTTAGTTTATGCATCTCTATTTTCGTTTTAAGCTTTAATCTCCTGTTTTAGTTTACTGTTTTATTGTTGTTCTTCATTTCTGGGTTTGTGGTCTTGCTGTTCTTCATCTATTTTTCCTAGATCTACATGTTTACCTTTAAGGTTATGTTTTCTGTTTCATCTGATTCTACTCACATGAGTAGTGAGTAGTTCACTTAGTTCCTGAGGATGGGGGTAGACTAGGGTTGATGTTCTGGGTTTACCTTAGTGCCTAAGCTGTTTGTTCTTAGATCCCTTCTGTTTCACCTATTCGTAATGCTGATTGTATTTCTACCCGGAAGGGACTGAAAACCCGCCGTTAGGCCCTTCAACAACGGAAGGTGAGTCATTGAAGGTGTCCATACGTAGGTGATTTCATATATTCTTTTCCCCTTCTAAGGCATTAGATGTTTGGGAAGCTTATTGACTATAGTAGTTGTTGTTAATGCTTGTTAGGTAGTCACCGTCTACGACGGAAGTTGAGTCTGTGACTGCTTGGCTTGAGATTGATTGCCAAGGAATTGGAATTGATTGCATATGTTGCCACTGTCTAGGGGTTAGCTCATTGTATGAGGTACGTTAGGTACTTAGGTAGCTCATGGTAGATTCTTAGTCAATTACCCTTTGTCCTAAGGAACTGCTTTACATTGGTTGCATCTTTCACCTTCTTTGCATTTACTCAGTTTTTACATTCAAGTATTTTATGCTTGTTTTGATGATTATGCATTTTATGTTCATTGCACTTAGTACCTATTAGAAACAACCCCTTTTAACACTTAGCTTGACTTTAAAGCATCCATCTCATTCCAGACTGCTTAGTGCATTCCCATTATGGATTGACAACCCATCTATACTGCAACAATGGATAATTGATACCCAGTAGGACCGGAAAAAGCCTACTATCAATTTGGAGTCGTTGCCATTTGCGATTTGTTACTACATTCTGGATTTTGGATCTTTTCAGATCAAGCTTCTTTTTACGTTTTTACTTACTCGTCTACCTTTGTTTGCTTTGTTTTCAGGTACCTGCCTAGCAGTGTATGCACCTGAGAAGCAGAGGACCAACTATCTTTCTTCCACTCGTTGACGACATCAGAGCTCTTGAACGAGAACACTCTCGGGCAAGACGTGAACACGAACGTGCAGAACACTTGAGAATGTTAAACCTCAACATGGCAGACAACGTTGACAGAGAAAACCAGAACACCATAGGTGCTGGTGACAACCCCAACACTCACACCATCATACATGGAATCAATCCACCTACAGTTCAGAACAACAACTTCAAGATCAAGCATAGTCTCATTGCTATGGTCCAGAGCAACATGTTCAATGGAATACCTTTGGAAGACCCACTTGATCACCTCGATGAGTTCGACAAGTTCTGCAGTCTGACAAAGATAAACGGTGTGAATGAAGACGCATTTAAGCTACGCCTCTTCCCATTCTCTTTGGGGGAGAAGGCACGTCAGTGGGAGAAGTCACTCCCCAGGAATTCCATCAAAATATGGGATGCATGCAAGAAGGCATTCTTTGTAAAGTTCTTCTCAACTACCAGAACAACACGCTTGAGGAACGAAATCTCAGGGTTTGCACAGAAGAACGCTGAAACCTTCTCAGAGGCATGGGAGAGATTCAAAAACTATACTATGCAATGCCCCAATCACGGTTTCAACAAGGCTTCCTTACTCAGCACACTCTACAGAGGTGCCTTACCAAAGATCAGAATGTTGCTGGATACCGCAAGTAACAGGAACTTCCTCAACAAAAGCGATGACGATGGATGGGAGTTGGTTGAGAACCTTGCGCAATCTGATGGTATTTACAGTGAAGACTACGATAGAACACCTTGAGGTAGTTATTCTTATGATGATGGCACTAAGAAGGAGATCAAGGCACTGAATGAGAAGTTGGACATGATACTCCTGGGTCAACAACATCAGGTTCACTTCATCTCTGATGAAGAACAACTCCAAATTCAAGCTGCCGAAGTTCAACAACAAGAGGAAATGTGCTATGTGCAGAACCAAGGGGGTTACAACAAAGGGTATTTCAACTACTCTAACAACCATGGTCTTTCTTACTGAAGCAACAACGTTGCTAATCCTCAAGACCAAGTGTACCCACCTCAACAGCAGAAGAACTCTCAACCCTTCAACAACTTCAACTAGAACAAAGGTTACTACCCAAAGCAGCAACAACATAATGGTTTTCAACAACCACAACAACAACAACAACAACAACAACTTAATGGTGTACCTTATGGTTTCTCATCTAATCAACCTCCTGCTCAATCCTTCAACATAGAAGCTACTTTACATCAACTTCTACAAGGACAAGCTGCTTATACAATGGAAACAACAAAGAAGTTTGGCGAACTCCAACACAAGATGGATACATCCTTCGGTGCAATCTACTCCAATATTGACAATCTCACCTCCAAGGTCACCACTCTTGAAGGAAAAATCGCATCCAATTCAACTTCTGTGAATGGTCATCTACCAGGAAATATGTGTAGAATCCAAAGGATTACACCAACATCAATGTCGTCTATCTTGACAAGACGACTCTAACACTCCTCCCACTTACCCTCTTCTATACACTGCGGACAATGTGGATCTAGTTGGGATAGTTTGTGTTTAAAAGAAACTGAAGAAGATGAACCTACCTTAATTGAATCACAGAAGCCATTTCAACCTCCACCAGAAGTGATCACTGAACCATCTCTTGCTGAGCAATCATCTGTATTACAACAGAAGGACGCACCCTTCATTCCACCACCATATGTTCCGAGGTTACCTTTCAATTCCAGATTCAAGAAGGAAATTATGGCAAAATATCCTGAGGTTTTTGCGAAATCCATGAAGGAAGAAGTAACTCAGGAAGTGGTGGAACCACCTAAAGAACGTAGTGTCCTGATAACAACGAAGCAAGAAGACCCTGGTTCGTTCACACTACACTGCTCACTTGGAACTTTCACCTTTGAAGAATGTCTTTGTGACCTGGGAGCTTCCGTCAACCTTATGCCTATGTCCACTTCCTAAAAGCTAGGACTGGATGAGTTTAAAACTTCACACATAAACTTGTTAATGGCGGATAGGTCAGTTAGGCACCCTGTTGGCATATTGGAGAGCTTACCTATCCAGATCAAGGATGTAACAATACTCACGGACTTTGTGGTATTGAAGATGGATGAAGAGCCTAAGGATCCATTGATCTTCGAAAGACCGTTCCTAGCAGCGGTTGTAGCTATAATTAATATCAAGAAAGGTCACATAAAGCTGAACATAGGGAGAAGACCAAAGATGATCTTCAACATCAAGACTAATTCCAAGGACCTCACTGCCCAAGGTCAGCTGGTATCTGAGAAGGAACTGAATGAAGACAACCCGAAGAGTGGGTACTCAAGTGTTGAAGAAATTGAAGATGGATTGGGAAAGAAACCAACGAAGTCTGAAATGCACAATGAAGTCTTCAAGCCTGTTAAGGAATCTGATAATGGAGCTTCTGCTGAGGTAAAGGAAATCAGGACATTGGAAATGTCCAAAGATGGAATCAACCTTAAAGATCCAGGAAAAGGAATTCCTGAGTTCAAACTCAAACCTGAACGTGTGCCACCTCTTAAGCCACCTTCAAACATTCCAATCTCAGAAAAATACTTTGAGCCTCAAAACCGAACCTTGGAAATCAAGATAGAGACCAAGTGTTCTTACTTAACAAAAGGTTCAAGTACTATTTGGGGAACGTGGATCCACTATGTTCCAAGAGCTTCATGATCAAGGTAGTGCTTTTTGTTGAAGATATCATACTTGCTGCAAAAGTTGATGAAAAACCAAAGCTGAATTCTAAGGTTGATAAGAACTACGATAAGGGAGCTTTCTCAGAAAAGACCTCGGTCTCTTCAGAGAACCGTCTCAGGGTCATTAATTCTAAAACAGGAAGTCAAGCTTAGTGACTTAAAACAAGTTCACTTGGGAGAAAGTCCCATGTCTATTTTTGTATATATTTCAATTCAAATGTTTTAAAATTTAAGTACTTGACTTAATGTGTTTTAGTTTCATCTTGTTTTGGTGTCCTTAGGTACTTACGGATTGAGTTTCGGGAATCTTGCAATGAGAAAAGAGATAGGACATGGATGATATGCATTTTAAACATGTTGATAAAATAAAATGATGTCTGGACCCATGCGTTTTCAATGAAGAAAATCGATCCATGCTTGCTCATGATTGGTCCATGCTTGCTCATGATCGATCTGAGGTGATCGATCCAACACAAGACATGATCGATCCAATCAATGCCGGGATCGATCTAGGGAGTGAACGTGATCGATCCAAAAAGAGGAAGTCATGATTGATCCCATGCACAACATGTGATCGATCCGCATGGTCCATGATTAAAGCCATGATCGATCCACATGCTCAAAACGTCATCGAACCGATTATTGAAGATGCAATCAACCCGAGAAAAGCAAGCAAATTCGAACCAAAAGAAGTGTTGATTTCGACCAAGGCATCTCTCAAAGGCAAAGATACACTTCCACTTTCTCACTTGCATCCTTTTACCCCATGGACAAAGCATCACCTCTTTTACACAACTACTAAGGGAAGGGACCACTCAAGCTTTCCAAGATTCCCTTACACACCCACACCCGAATGTTCCCTCTTTACTCCTCCTCCACATACACCATATTTAATCCTCTACCACAACTTCCCACTCACTACCACTTCCTCCAACTCGCCAATGAGTCTATATAAAGGGAGTGTCTCTCATTTCTTAACTCATCAACTTCACAATTTTCTCCAATTTTTTTTGGTTTTTCTAAGACATTTCGACAAGTAGCTTTTCTCTCAAGGGGATTTCTCAACAAGATCTAACATTTCAAAAATCGGTTTCACTCCTTCTCTTTTTCTAACTTACATCTTTAAAATTACAAAATCGGCTTACACTTAAGCTTTGCAAAAATTGGTTTCATGCCTTCATGATTAAAAATGTTTTGGCTAAACCAACCTCATGCTTGTAAAAATCGATTAGTTCTAAGGATAAAGAAAGAAGTGATTAAACCATGAATTTAACTTGTTTATTGTTCGAGAATGCATATATAGCACTTGTCGCACTCTTTAAGCGCTTTAACAAAATCACACACTATAGCTTCTATGTTGCCCTTTTAGGAACACAATGCCGCGCAACCGTCAAGAGAGACATTCAATTCAAGAAATCTATGAGAAGTTGATGCAACTGGATTTCACATGCTCAACGTTTCCCGATCTAGAGACTCAGAACACTTTCGACATCCGAAAAGAGGTCCAAGACATGTTGGGGCAGATGATGATATCAAACATAGTCAACCATAACCATGAAGCATACCAGGAGGAAAAATGCATGTTCCTTGCATCCCTAGAGGTAGCCTACTGTTTCGACGACGATGCCATTGATGACACTTTTGGAGGTGTTATAACTTTCAAAATGTTGGATGGGGAAACAAAGAGAGTCACTTTTGGGGACCTATGGGAAATCTACAGTTTTATGTGGATGAAGTATCAATCAAATAATTTCAAAATTGCTGAGGAGGAAGTGGAGTTCGTTTGGAATGAGATAGCAGCGGAAAATTTTCAACACGGAAAAACAAAAAGCTCTAGCATCCGCCACCCAGCCATAACATATGTACAACAGATCCTAGCACACTCATTCTATGATAGGAAAGACACTGACACAGTAATCAAGCAAGAACTGAGGTTCCTGCGGCTGGGTGTTGCTCGCCGGTTACGCGACTCCTTGCACAACCAGCATCTGTTTCCCAACTTAAGCCGGCTACAACCTTGCCCCTTCAAACTATTCTTAGAGGGACTAATGGGGTACAAAAATAAGGTTTTGGATTCGGAAGGACGGGACGGACCAGAGCTAAACCTCGGAGGGTGGATAACATCGATTTTCAAGAGGCTTCGGATATGACCTAGAGGATGCATCTACCCATCAAGACTGATGAACATGGATTACTTAGTGGAGACGCGATTCATCATCGGAAGTCTTAACTCCCAATTTTTTATATGTTCCAGCTGGTATACGAGAGGCAAGGAGTTCTCTTACTTCCCGACCGCGGAAGGATCGCCTTCGACCAGGATCACAATCTCAGGTTCCGTCATAACTTCTATGATTTAAGGAACATCATCTCATATATGACGCCCATGGGATCAGCAGTGAACCCCTTCTCGAACCTTCACCTAGGTGACTAGGCCGACCGAGGTCCATCCCAACCCCCTCCTTCATTGTATGATCCGATTGTTATTATATGATTCTTGCGTGCTTGTTGTTTCTATTTGTTGCTTATGTCTAAAATGTTTTTAATGCTTTCAATATCCTGTTCTTCCTAGAGTCCAATCCAAAATGTGTATTACACAAAGACTGTGTAATTCAGGTTTGGGGGAGGATTTGGAAGGACCCCTTGCTATCTAATGAAATCTTTCTTGTTCGTTCCTTTGTCTCCACCTTGCAATGCATTCATATAACATCTACTAGCATCCAAAAACCCATAGAAATCTGAAATTTTTTCGAAAATTGTTCCTCAAAAATAGAGTATCATATGCATTTCATGTTGTTGCATATAGGATGTTGCACATGCTTAGGGAACTAGGAAGGTGATAACCTTGTAAGTATGATGTTTTCTCAGAAACTGTTAGTGCCCTGGTTGTTAGTTGTCTGATGCATCCTGAAATTGTCTGAAGTAAAACTGCACTTTACTTGGAATGTGAATTTGCATGATTACTTGTCTCCTGAAGAATGTTGTGATTTGAAGTTTGTTCCTATCTATTAGAACTTGAATTTGAATGCTTAATTATCATGTTTGTGTGTTGAATATGAACTTATGGATAGAATATACATACTTGGGTTATCTTATACCTTTTACCACTCTTGTTAACCCAAGTAGAGTCCCCACCTTTGAATCTTGCCTTCTTTCAAACTCTGAATTTACCACTGAGTGGAAGGTCTTTTATGAAATGAGCTTGATAGAAAGTGTTAGGTTCTAACTGACAGGAATAGGGTCTCATGTAGTTCTAGTCCATGCTTTTTGGACTAGATAGGACTAGGTGAGATAATATTTCAATTCTTGGTTTTGGGTGGAAATGAATGAAAAGGGTATTGGTAGTTGGTAACAATGGGAAGTGTTAAGAAAGAACCTTAGGAGATGAAAAGAAAAAGAATCAGAACATGCTAGTAGAAAGTTTGGGGGAACGTTAATATGCAAAAGGAGTATGGCTAGTGCAGAATAAGAAGAAACATATGACAATGAGTGCAAAAGGGTAAAACCCAAAAAATAGTGCAAGTAAAAGGGTCAATAGCCATTAAGTGTTTAAGTAATGAAGTTCCTGAAATAACTAGTAGCATCTAAGAAGTTTGTCTCTCCTTAACAAAGAAAGAACAAAAAATGGGAATGAAAATGGGTATGATCACTTTGAAGTTTCAAAAAGGGTAGAACTAAGACGCATCTCTGGGTAGAATTAGGAAACTTAGGTTTCATTAGCATTGGGCAGATGAGGTCTTATTTTTGTATGCATCTAAGTGTTCTTGCCTTTAGCCTTCTGCTAAAGCTCATTCCCTTTTTGAGAGAACCCTTGTTCTGAATTACTAATCCACTGCATTAAGGGGTCATTTTTACTCCTTAACCTATCCTTGACCAAATGAGTTCATTGAAGGCACATGACTTGATCCATGGTTCCTTATTGATGAATGTTAAAGGAACAAACGAATTTGAATGCATTGTGGAAGTTGGAATTGGTCTGTGATGAACTTTGATGAGTATGGCTAACATTTTTAAGTAGGATGAACTTAGCATTGCATTCTAGAATTAATAACCAGGACATTAACATTACCTGTGTTTGCAGCATGTTTTGGTTATGAGTTTCCACTTTCAAACCTCACTCCCAGACTTCTGAATTACTTGCTTGAGGGCAAGCAAGAATTTAGTTTGGGGGACTTGATGAATTTGAATTTTCATGGATTTTACATATCAATTAGTATCAATTCTGATGTTTAAAAGCATGCACACATTACATTTATAGTTTATTTTAGTAAGTTTGTAATTTTTAGGACTTTTGCACTAGAATTTGCATATGCACGCATTTTGGAGATTTTTCAAGACTTTTAAGAGTTTTCGGGAAGGATTTGTGAGATTTCAGAAAATCAGCACTTAACATTGAATAGAATAGCACTAAGCATGGAATGGACCGGATCTACCTTAGGACCAAAGCAGGATCGATCTCAGCACATGACTGGATCGATCTCAGCCTCCTCTTAGATCGATCCCACTGCCTCTTTTAGATTGATCTGAGATCGATCCCACGTCTCTACCTAGATCGATTTCAGATCGATCTCACCTCACCATCTGGATTGATTTCAGATCGATCCCAACAACTTTAGATTGATCCCAGCAAGACCTCAGGTCGATCCCATCTCAAAGCAGGATCTCTCTCTCTCTCTCATTCAACAAAATTGGTGAAGTCTCAGACGAAGCTAAAGAAGTGCATGGAAGTGAAGCAAGACTAAGAAGGAAGCAAGATGAGATCGATCTCACCTTTTCTGGATCGATCTTAGGTACTTAATGCCTAGATCGATCCCAATCTCAGACGCACCTTAGACGCATCTCAGTTGGATCGATCTCATACAAGCGTCCCTAGCTCAGATCGATCACGCACTTACCAACCCGAAGTCAAACACGCTCCGACCAGACCAACTCAAATCCGGATACCACCTGAACCAAGGCCCAAGATCCAAGACAATGATTAGCATTTTGTCTTTAGTGCTAATTAGGGCTTTTCTCTAAGCACTATAAAAGCCCTAATTCGCCACCATTTGCAACAAGCTTAGTTTTTCTTTCCTTTTTAGGTTTTACTCTTAGGTTTTATATTATTATGTTGTCCTTCTTGTTCTTGGTGTAAAAACCAGATTTCTTTCAAGTTCTTAGTTAATCTTCTGTTTTTCCTTTGATTTCTTGCTTATCTTTAGGTTGTTGTTTAGTTTGTGCATCTCTATTTTTGTTTTAAGCTTTAATTTTCCTAATTTAGTTTACTATTTTATTGCTGTTCTTCATTTCTGGGTTTGTGTTCTTGCTATTCTTCATCTGTTTTTCCTAGATCTACATGTTTACCTTTAAGGTTATGTTTTTTGTTTCATCTGCTTCTACTCCCATGGGTAGTGAGTAGTTCACTAAGTTCCTGAGGATGGGCGTAGACTACGGTTGATGTTTTGGGTTTACCTTAGTGCCTAAGATGTTTGTTCTTAGATCCCTTTTGTTTCACCTATTCGTAATGATGATTGTATTTCTACCCGGAAGGGACTGAAAACCCGCCGTTAGGCCCTTCAACACCGGAAGGTGAGTCATTGAAGGTGTCCGAACCTAGGTGATTTCAGAGATTCGTTTTCCCCTTCTAAGGCATTAGATATTTGGGAAGCTTATTGACTATAGTAGTTGTTGTTAATGCCTATTAGGTAGTCACCGTCTATGACGACAGTTGAGTCTGTGACTGCTTGGCTTGAGATTGATTGTCAAGGAATTGGAATTGATTGTATATGTTGCTACTGTCTAGGGGTTAGCTCATTGTATGAGGTATGTTAGGTACTTATGTAGCTCATGGTAGATCCTTAGTCAATTACCCTTTGTCTTCAGGAACTGCTTTACATTGCTTGCACCTTTCACCTTTTTTGCATTTACTCTGTTTTTACATTCAAGTCTGTTATGCTTCTTTTTATGATTATGCATTTTATGTTCGTTGCACTTGGGACCTTTTAAAAACAACCTCTTTTAACACTTAGCTTGACTTTAAAGCATCCATCTCATTCCAGACTGCTTAGTGCATATCCATTATGGATTGACAACCCATCTATACTTCAACGATAGGTAATTGATACCTAGTAGGACCAAAAAATCCTACTATCAATCATCATCCTCTGTTTTTCTGACTTTGTTGTTCTTACTATTTTTCATAGTTTTAATTTTGATCATGATAAGAGATTAAATGTTTAGGGTGCTTATTGGCTTTAGCAGTTTGGTTCTTCATGCTTGCTACATAGTGTACCGTTAACGAGAGTTAGGTCTGGTGATTGCTTAGGTTGAAATCATTTATCAAGAGAATGGACTTGGTTGCTTATGAATCTGCTGTATAGGGATTAGCTCATTGTTTGAGGTATGCTAGGTGTCTAGGCAGTACAGGGAGGATCACTGGTCAATTACCCCCATTCTTAGGAACCGATTCCCCTTTGATTGCATTTTAGTATCATTCTTTTTTGTTTTTGTTTACTTGTTGTTTACACTTAGTATTTTCCAATGCACGTTAGTACCTATTTCTTGTTTTACTTACTGCATGTTTTGTTCATTTAGGACTTTTTAGATAAAAACCCATCTTTTTATTTGGAACGACTGGATGATCCCCATGTTTATTCGAGGCACCAAGTAGTACATAAGCGTATTACGCATTCTCTTCGCTTGAATAAGCGCGATCAAGTAGTCGGTGTCTAGAACCATCCCTCGCTCGTAGCTCAGGACTAAGGTTCCGATCAAATTATGAAGGCCACAAGGTGAAATATGGCCGATCGACAAACTATATCGACACAAGAAGTCGACTATAACTCCCATAATGGGAATCTATAGTAGACAAAACAATAAATGGGCCTTGTAGCAAGTGACCGATCTAGAGGACAGAGAGTGAGCTTCCTCGCCAAGTTCGGGAAGACAGAACTCTACGTCATCTGGTACCCTGCAGAACTCCCATATAGTGTTTAATAAAGATATTCTACAATCGCTCGGACCTCCAGAGTCATCAATGAATTTAAGCTTTTAAGGACACCACGATTTAGGAAGCGGAGCTCCCATATCGCACGTTTCACGTATGTATTTTTTGACGTCCTTTAATTCGATTGAATACCTCCGAAGCTTTACCGACGACATGATGTCCCCATCATGCGTTCATAGGCTTTCCGTGTTAAAAATCAACGGTGATGCATTCGTCGCCCCGAATTCATAGCAAGGTAAAAAAGGACACAACAAAGAGAGAATAGAAGTTCTTGTTTACCTATGAGAATTTCTTGGAAAGAAGATAAGCGAAAACTAAAGAAGGTAACTTCTCCATTTTATAAGAAATTTTTTTACTATTCATCTCCAGACTTTTTGAGCCATTAATTCAACCTACTTGTCGAACTTAACGCCTCACGAGAACATTCCAAATGTTCTCACAGGCTGGGGGCTAACTATTGGGGTCAAAAATGGTCACGAAAAAATTAATTCCTCATCAAGTCGCTACAATCCCAATCAACAGAACATGTTAACTAAAGAAATACATTTCAGAGGACATGCACAACGATCGTCAAACAATTACGCAACCACCTCTGTACTCTTTTTTCCTTAGCCGAGAAGGTTTTGTCCCACCGAGTTTTCCTATCTCTAAGGTTTTAACAAGGCAAGATGGTTCGCTTACGACTAATGTTCGCGGAAAATTAAAGACCACGACAGATTCGTTTCGGAGCAAAGATAATCAAGTCAAAACTTTCTGATAAACATTTCAGGACATACGAAAACACGGATGCTAAACGCACGATCAGCCCGCCAACTGGCGTGCTGCATGTCTCTTATATCATGTCAAGTTATAAGATTTGGTATTTACATGGAGAACGACATGATATTGTTGCTAGTTGTAGAGGTAGCAAACCATTGGCCGATAGGATAGAAGAACTTAGAACATAATTAGATTTTTGGGCACCCACGGTTCAAATGGTTAAAGACATTTATAGAGAAAATATAGAGACAACTCAAGTTTCGTATGAAGAACTAAATTTAGAAGCACAATAGTTTTTTGATATGTTAGACGCAGTGAATTAGCCATTATATAGTGGATGTAGAGATGGTCATCCACCTTTATCATTTGCTAGTAGATTGATGGGCATAAAAAAAAGATCATAAGTTTCCTGAGGATGCAGTTGACGCAATACCCAAGTTTGACAGAGATATGTTGCTAGAGGATAACAATGCTCTAAGTTCATATTACAAGATACAAAAAAATTGTGTTGGGGCTTGGATTATCGTATCAGGTTATAGACGTGTGCATCAAAAATTGTATGATCTATTGGAGATGCGATGACACCGGACGACATGTCAATATTGTTTCAAACCAAGGTATAAGGATACAAGCGATAGAGTTTTAGTGCCTTACAAGAGGACGTGGAATTTGCCACTACCATATAGGTTGAAGAGGTTGTATTAGTCTGAGAGAACAGTTGTGGTAATGAAATGGCATGCTAAGCATAAATTTGATTGAGAAATTACACATCCTTCTAATGCAGAATCTTAGCATCATTTCCAGTCTACTTTTCCAGATTTTGCATCAGAGATAAGAAATTTTTATCTCGGATTAAGTATAGATGGATTCAGCCTATTCTGGAAGCACGGTAGAAACTATTCTCTGTGGCAGGTTATCGTGACACCTTAGAATTTGCCGCCATCTTTGTGTATGAATCGAGAGTTTCTATTTCTCTCTATTCTTGTACTAGGGCCAAAACATCTATAATGAGCGCTTGACGTGTTTTTGCAACCATTCATATATGAGTTGAAGACATTATGGAATTATGGGGAAGAGGTGTATGACGTGTCTTTACAACAACATTTTAAAATGCGTGTGGTTATTATGTGGACTACAAGCGATTTCCCAACGTATGGCATGTTATCAAGATGGACAACTAATGGAAACTAGCATGTCCATATTGTAACGATAACACCAACTCATTCCAGCTGACGAATGGAAGGAAAACATGTTGGTTTGATTGTCACCAATTTTTTTTCCTTCGAATCATCCATATTGTCGATCCACTATGTTATTCACGAAGAAGAGATGTCGTGAAGGTCCACCTCCTGAATTTGATGGCATAGATCTATTAAGACAAATGCGATATTTTGATGTTGAAATGACCAATGATGCTAATATCGGTGGGAATGGACATGTCAATGTTGAGTTTGCAGAAGAACATCATAAATGGGACAAGAAAAGCATATTCTGGGATTTTCCTTATTGGGAAAACCATTTGTTGATTCATATCCTATTTGTGATGCATGTCGAGAAGAATTTCTTTGACAACATAATGAACACAATGCTGAATATCCAATCAAGACCAAAGACAATTTGAAGTCCACATTAGACTTACCGGACATTTGTTCATGTCTTGAGCTTCATATCAGCGATAATAAAAGTTTTCCAATTCCAACATTTAGATTACCTAAGGATGCAAAGGCTGAGTTCTTGGCTGGATTATTCATAGGGTCAAATTCCCCGATGGTTACGCTTCTAAACTGAGTAATTGTGTTGATATCGGAGAAGGGATGTTCATTAGAATGAAGAGCCATGATTGTCATGTAGTGATGCAACGCCTTCTTCCATTTGCATTTGAGAATTTCCTTTCAAAAGATGTTCACGAAGCTGTTGCATGTATTAATTTATTAATTTGTGTACGATTTACTTTAATGTTTTCATCATTGATTACTTATGTGGTTTCTTTGCATTTACATTGGTTGGGGAATTATTTCGTGATCTTAGCAAGAGGGAACTTACCATTGATGGTATTTCGACATTATAGGCGAATATACAAATGATCATTTCCGACTCAGAGAAGATTTTCCCACCATCATTCTTTAACGTCATGGAACATTTCACGATTCACCTTCCATGTGAAGCATCACTTGGTGGACCGGTTCAATATCGGTGGATGTACCCCTTTGAGAGGTACATGTTCCACTTGAAGAAAAAGGTGAAAATCTAAGCTGGGTCGAGGGTTCTATTGTGGCACAGAGCATCCACGAAGAAGCTGAAAATTTTGCACAATGTTACTTTCTAAGAGATGCTCCGACAAAAAGTCATAGAACAAGTCGACATGACGACGGTGGAGAACATCCCATATACCCGAATTATGTTCCAAGCATGTTTTAACAAATTGGACGACTTAGCGGGAAGGATAAGAGTCGCCGACTTACATATGAAGAGTGGAAGCATTTACATATGTATATCCTCAATAATTGTGAGGATATGTTCGAATATGAAAGGTAAAAGTTCATTACGTTAAACATCTTAAACTTCTGATAATACATATAGTTTATATAACTTGTGTTTATTTAAAACTTTGTAGGTTATACAAGGCAGTTGTCCGTGGTTATTTCCAAGATAAATCTAAAGACGAAGTAGAGGCTCTAAAACAAGAAGAGTTCATTTAGTAGCTGCAATATTATGTAAGTGGTTGATTTAATACAGTTAGAAAAAATATGTTTCGAAATATTCTAACTTTTAATATATATGTATATATATGTTCAAGAGGATGATGCACTGACTACTACGAGTGGCATATCCTACGTTTAGGGATATGCCAAGCGATGACCAGAAGTACTGGTTCTATTGATTCACGGTAAGAATTTGATAATTCAAATTACCAATCAATTGCACATATGTAGTTACTAAATTAAAAATTTTAAATATTATAGATCGAGTTCAACTAGAAACCCCATATGACGTCGATAGTCAAGAGTGAGTTCATGGCACAAGCGGCCATGGCTTACACCAGTCACGTTTATGCGTGGAAGAATACATGGTACATGACGGTGAAGAAGCACACGGGGATGTCTGATGAAGTCTTGGAGGACTTCATCAAATATTGGGAGGAAGAGAAGACAAAAAAGGTCGACGACGAACAAGCCGAACCGGTATAGTCAACGAGATGGTAGGGGGATCTCGACTACCAACACTGGTTCCAAGAGCGCGGTTACTCTAACCGCTGAGATGGTATGAAAACATTTTAAATATACCAAACTCAATATTTGAATCAATAATTGAATCTAATTTTGATTCTCCCTTTAAAACAAATGCATGAGATTGGCCATCCACTGATGTTCATCGAGCTTATGGAGGACATCGACACGAACAAGAAGACGGGTCAGGTACAAGATCCGCTTGTTCGAGAGGTTATGGAGACGACGAGGAAGATGATGGAAGAGCGGGCATCTCAGGAGTTTACTGATGGTGGTGACCTCCCGCTGGATAACCAATATGATATTATGTCTAAGGTATATACTATATAAATTTCATTTTAAAATATTTTATATCAACAATGTCTTTACTAATGCTTTGTTTTTTGTTTCTCGCATGCTACGAAGAAATAGAAGGGGCGCATGTTCTGATTTACGAACATGGCCTCCTACGGTTTCTCGAGATCCTCCCGATCGAGGGATCCATACCGAGATGAGGAGCTAAGGCAGAAAGATGCGACTTTAGAGACCATGCAGCAGAAGATGGTTGAGATGCAGGCTGAGCAAATGGAGCGAGAAGCTCAGATCAAAACTCGGCTCGAAGCCCAGCTCAAACCCCATCAAAAGGAGATGCAGGCTCGGATGGAAGCTAAGTTGAAGGCTCAGATGGACGAGTCCATGGCGCAGATGGCTCAGGGGTTCGGACAATCACCACAATACTTAAGGGTTCGTTTTTGACATTTATCGTTTGTATGGAATTTTATGAATATTTTTGGTTTTTTAAAATATTTTGGAATTTTAAGTTTATGAATATTTAGAGACTTTAATAAAATATTTTAATTATTAATAAATAATAATTTAAACATTTGATTAATATGTTTTTATTTAAAAATATAAGATCCGTCAGTATTATTGACGGAAATTACTGATGGACATAATCCGTTAGTTGGATGCCACTAGAAGATCTATCAGGATGTATCTGTTAGTAAGTCTGTCAGGAAAACTGACGGATATACCTTACTGAGGATCTAGTATTGACGGATTATAACTGTCAATTTTCTGTCAGTAAAACCAAATTCTGACAGAATAGTGACGGTTACGACCGTTAGTTTGACCATAATTTTTCGTAATTTCTTGTAGTGATTATAATATGCTTTTTTAGTTGAGATATAGTATTTACATATTAACTACATTAGGTTATGCAAGATAAATGGAAAAGTTATAGAATTATTAATGTAAATATTTAGGTTGTCAATTATTATTTATATTAAAGAACAATTTCAGATCATATTATTATATAAATTAGTATTTAATTTTTATATTCAATTTTTATCTTTATGATTAGATGATATTTTGTGATGTACACGATATTAGTTATTAAGTTATTTGTGCTCTAATTTTTTTCTTATAGTTTAAATTTTAATCCATAGTAAAATTGAAATTAATTTTTATCATATTGTAAAATTAGAAATATGATTGTAATCACGTTTAATTTTTGTTAGTAAAATTATTATCAAGTTGATATATAATAAAACTTTAACTCTTTGATAAGTTTTAAATATTTTTAAAATCACAATATTTACAAATTCTTATGAAATAATACATTTAAATTTTCACTTGTCTAATATATTTAAATATTATTTATATTTGATTATATTATTTGATCTAATTAAAATACTTAATTAAATTAAATACTTTTCAAAATTGAATGTCGATAATTCAGACTTTCAACTGTTATGTTTTCTCACCATGTTTGTTATATTTCTAATCTTTTCGTCTACTCATTTGTGTCTGGTATGAAAGTTTTAGAAATTATATATTTTTCTAAATAGGTCTAGTAATATATGTCAGAATTCAAAAATTCAAATGATCACATGTAAAAAATAATTATTAATTTATAAAATTTATATAATTATTAAATTTATTTTAACAAAATAAAAATAGAATTAAAAGCAATGAATATAAAAAGTATTTCATATAAATACATATTTAATTTTTTTATCCGTGATTAGGGGTGTCAAAATGGGTAAATATTTTTGGGTCAACCCAACCCAAACCAATCCATATATCCAAATGGGTTTATATTTTGGGTTCTAATAGTTTTATGGGTCTAATGGTTAATGGGTTTATTCGGTTGGGTTAAAATGGATTAATGAGTTATCCATAACCAAACTACCATTATATATTTATTTATTTTAAATTGGGTTTATTAAAAAAGAAAATAAATTAATAAAGTTTCTTTTGACAAAGAAAAAAACATTTCGCGAAAAATTTTCCCATCAAAATTTCCAGTCACTAGTTTTCTCATCAAAAGTTTTTCTGCCAAAAATTCTCTCGTCAAAATTTTCTTGTCAAAATTTTTCTATTAAAATTTTTCCATCAAAATTTTTCCGTCAAAAGTATTCCTGTCAAAATTTTCCGTCAAAAGTTTTCCCGTCGAAATTTCCCCGCCAAAATTTTCCTGTCGAAAATTTTCCCGTCAAAAAAGTTCCCGCCAAAAATTTTCCTCTCGAAATTTTCCCGTCGAGATTTTCTTGTCGAAAGTTTTCCCGCCAAAATTTTCCCGTCGAAAATTTTCCCGCCAAAATGTTTCCGTCAAAAATTTTCCCGCCACAAATTTGCCAGGGAAAAGTTTTTCCTTCAAAATTTTCCCAGGAAAACTTTTCCTATCGAAATTTTCTACCGAAATTTTCCCGTCAAAATTTTCCCATCAAAAGTTTCCCTTTAAATTTTCCTACAAATATTTTCCCGCCAGAATTTTCCCTTCAAACTTTTCCCGTCACAATTTTCCCGCGAAAGATTTCTTGTCAAAACATTTCCATTGAAAATTTCTTTCAAAAAATTTTCAATGTGATGATTTAAATGAAATTGGTGATGTAGTGTTGATGATGTAATTATGATGTCATAATTATCAATTATAATAATTATTTTAATAATAATCAAATTATAATGGGTAACCCATTAAGACATATTAACCCACTAATATAAATGGGTAATTGGTTGACTCAGCCCATTTGATTAATGGATTGGGTTGACTCATAACCCATTTAACCAATGATTTAATTGGATTTGAGTTGGTTTAGGTTGGGTTACCCATTTTGACATTTCTATCCGTGAAGTATGATCAAAATGGTATTTTCTTGTTAAATATGATATTAATGATATCAATTTAAATAAAAGCCACAAAAAACTCAAATAATTGTTAGACTTTCGCATAGGACTGCAGTGTTCTCTTTTTAATATGATGAAAATTTTATTTCTATGCTTTAAGTTTTGAGATTTGGAGTAGCTGTCGATTTAGCATTATAAAATTTTTTGATGAAATGTCTTAAACCGTGCTGGATTATCTATTATATAAAGAGAGGCTTTGTGTCTCACAAGAGTATGACACCTAAACACTCACCTTTTTGACACATCAACCTTATCATTTTTTAATTTTCATTAATCTAATAATATAATAATAATTAATACTCTTTTATTTTAGGTTGTTGTTTCCCTAAAATCTTACCACCATTTGTAATTGGAGACTTTTCATCTTCTTTGAATATATGAAGAAAAAAAGAACGTAAAACAGAAATTAATTATATTATCATTGATCATAGATGAGTGCAACCAAATTATCCTTCCGAGGTATTATTTGCTTCATGATCTTGTAATCCTTTCCTTCCCTGTTTTCACATGTTCTCTCTCCATCTCTCGATGCTTCTCTGCTCACACATACGCAACTGTATCTTTCCTTATACGTTTTTTCAACTTCCAACAGGTTTTGGTTCTTGAGATAACAATTATGAGACTCAAATTACCTATTTATCTACTAAATCATTCTTATGTGTTTTAGATTTTACAATCATATAATAGATTCTTTGTTTTTGTGTAGGAATCTGACATCTCTTTTGAATAAATTGATTGAGAGATTTGTATTATGTTGATTTGTTGTAGGTAATCTGGGGGGTGGTAGATGCTTCTTTCGATCAGTGTGACCAATGGATTTTGTTTACGCTCTTGACAATTTTCTTTAAACGAGAAATTACATAGAAAACTCAATATAACATGGTTTGGTTAGTGTTTTCTCTCTGATTCGATAAAGCTTAAGTATTGCTATTTTGAATATGACAGGTTGCTGATAAATTCATCAGAAGAAAACCGGAAACAGATTCTTATTTTCTTAACCCAACTTACAAGCCATTAGGCTAATTATGATGTTTAACATCAGGTTTTTAGAAGGAGACTTTGACACATACGTTAAACAAAATCGAAAGCTGCATGTGTGGGGAGGTGAACTTAATCTCTTCATGGTTTCACATGTTCTCTAGTAACTTAACTTTCTCTCCTCTATTTTGTTTTTCCTTCGATGTCCATGATTATATTTTCCCATAAAAGCTCCTTATGTACTTTTTGTTATTAGTTTTTGAATGATTAACACTATAGGATGCCAATTACGGTGTATATGAAAGATGTGAAAGCTTGAGGACTGATAACTATTACAGAATATGGTAAAGAAAATCCGATTCGAGTTCTATATCATGGTTTTGGTCATTATAATGCCCTTTTGATTCATGAGAGTAAAAATTCAAATCCAAAATCCAAACTTTAGAAATGTCTCTACCCAAACTTAAGTTATGGATCACTCATTTCCTGGATTTAGCGGGTTTTATGGACGAATTTTAGCATAAGACCAAGTGTTGTTAGTTCATTGGAAAAAAATCTTAGATATAAACCATAGAGGTAACAAGTAAGAGTAGACCTTGGGGCGAGACCATATGTCTCAAGCCTAAAAATATGTATCGATTTTGGTCCAAAAATTTCAGTTTATTAATAAAAAAACCAAACCATATTATTTTCGGGTTATTAGTTTTACTGTTTTAAGTGCAGATCGGCGAATCCGGAATAGATTTGTAAACACTGCCTATTTTTTTATGTGGCTAACACATTTTCAAACTTCAAAATACAAATAATTTTTAAAAAATCCGCGTGTCTACGCGGATATTCAACTGGTATATTTAAAAATTGACATCGACAAAAACGTGTATACGATGAATATCCACAACATGTACTAAGAACTCACTAAAGTCAGTTTAGCAAGATAATGGGCTTATGATAAAAAAATATAAAAAAAAAAAGAAAAGAAAGAAAGATAATGGATTGTAGTTGTGAGCTTGATTCAAATATACTCTTATTCCCGATAAGCCCATTGAGCCCAAACCGATTCGACTAAAGTAAATAATCTCCATATGCTGATCCAACCTGATACGCTATAATGATACACAAACATTTGCTTGCATTTGCCAACGATCAAACGAGCACCATGGAACATCTCCGGCCCTGTTTTTGATGTCGGCTCCAATGCGTTATCTAGGTATGTGAGCTTTTCTTTCATCGAGTGAGTGGTTGAATGTGTTATTCTAGAAACCTGTAAAAACTTATATTCTGATCTGGTAGATTTTCACTTTTTTTTTTTGTTCTCATTCATACGATATTGGACATGATTTTCCAGTAGATTATCCATCCATATATTGCTTTGTACATGCAGATAGCTGTTAAAAAATTGTGTACCATCATGTTTCTATAAATCGGAGTATCACACCTTCTCTATATTTAGTAATTATTTTTATAGTTTTAAGAAACTTACCATTAAATAATTATTGGGGCAAAAATGTGTAGGCAAAGTCATCATGATCTTAATTACTTACAATGGAAAGTAAAATTTTATTTTTCAACCGTTGAATTTTTAGTTGAATATGAGATAAATTAAACCATATTGAATTTAACATTTGACATGTTTAATCCTTTATGCTTGTGGAGTTTACCTTTTCTAGCTGCGATATATCTCCATCTAGCTGCAATGTATTGAAGTGTTGTTTCTCTCTCTATGCATATTCTTCTGATGTTCTGATTCTCCTCCATCCTTCTCTTCTTTGTCCTATATAATCTCACTTTGAGGTTTTTTGCTCCGCCACTCTCCATTTCCTCATATTAGTAACCTTTTTCTTTTAACTCTTGTGAATTTCTTCTCGCTTTGGTGAATCATGTCTAATGACATCTGAAAATCCATGCAGCAGCTCACCTTGGGCTCTAATCGGATCCCGTTTCAACCTATTACTGATAGTCACCATTGCCGTGATGAGAAAAATCAGCTCAGCTTAGTTGTTTGTTGCCTCAATCCTAGCCACCCTAATGTGCATGCAATCAAGAAAATCCTGCCTCGAGCTTGGAAGTTAGAAGGTCATGTGTTTTCTCGGGTCTTAGATGAGAAGTCGGTTCAATTTTTCTTCAAAAAAGATTATTAGCTTCAAGGTGTAATGGAAACAGGTCCATGGTTCTTTAAAGACTGGATACTTGCTGTTGATCGTTGGACTAGGCGCCGATTTCCTTATTATCTCCAGCATTTGATATTTTGGGTTCAAATCCTACATATACCTCCGGAGTACCTTGATGATCCCATGCTTTGCGAACTAGGCCAACTAATTGGCTCTATTGAAGATGTTCAAATTCAAAAACCTAAATCGGTAAATTAGCAGAAGCTTGGGTTAGGGTTAAAGTGGATGTCTATGCTAAACATATCTTTACACGGTACATCCAATTTGAACCTGATGCTCCTCCAAATATGATCCGTTTTGTGTTTGATCGTCTTCATAAATAATGTTTCAACTGTGGTGCACTCACGCATGAAGATTCTAGCTGCACTGTCAATAGGGAGGATGAAGTCCCTGCTTATATTCTCTTGATCCTCCACCTCCTTTTCCTAATGATCCACTACCTGCGCCAGATGTCCCTGAATCTTCTTCTCCAGTTTAAATTGTTCATTCTCTAGAAGTGGTTAGACGTAGGCAAAAGTTGGTAGATGAGCTGGGTAGAAAGAGGAAAGCAGATTAGGTTTTTAATTGATGATGCAACTTCTTTAAGTATACCAAGAATTGGACAAGAATTTATTGTAAAGGAGAGGATGGAACCCCGTAAATCACCCTTGGATCCATGAGGCTGCTACACTGGAATTGTTAGGGACTCAAGAACATTATGAAAATTTGAAAATGTTTTGCAATCATGAGTATATATAATCTTTATTTGGTGTTACTTATGAAGCCTATGAATAAAAAATCCTTTTTTCTATTTATAGGTAAAAAATTGGGCTATACACAGTCTTTTGTTCAATTGTCCTCTAGAAAATAAGGGAGGTATAACTATTTTTTAGAAGGACTCTATAAATCTTAGCCCTCCTCTTGTAGCCGCTGTTCAATATAATGAATTTTGGGTTAGAGTAGATGATGTTTCTTCAAAGTTGATCTATATTTAAGGTCTACCTGATAAGAATATTCGTGCATAGTTCTGGCAATCATTGGGTCAACATGTAGGCGCAAGTAGCTCCACCAGATCAATGTGTCTCTATTTTGGAGACTTTAATGAAATCAACTCTTAGCAGGAAAACGAAGGGGGTAGATTACGTCCACTAAACTCTTTTATCAACTTCCAGAATTTCATATCTAATTTACGCCTTATTGATTTTCATGCTTATGGTGGTAATTTTACTTGAATTGGGAATCGTCTGGGCTATCAAGTTAAGTCCATAATTAACGGAATAGACAATATGATGGC
The DNA here is from genome assembly GCA_900406425.1 of Iberis pinnata. Lineage (NCBI taxonomy): Eukaryota > Viridiplantae > Streptophyta > Magnoliopsida > Brassicales > Brassicaceae > Iberis > Iberis pinnata. The sequence continues at coordinate 20,444 of OVBE01000531.1, read as the reverse complement.
TATGAATACTGGATTGAAAAATATATAAGAGCTATTGTTCGCTTGCTATAATGGGGGTATCAAATCATCGTCCTATAATGTTAAATACTAACCCTGCTCGATGGTTAGGTTTTCCACTATTTCCCTATGCTAATCGTTGGCGTGATCATCCAGACATTCATAATGAAGTTGTAAGTCTTTTGCAGAAAAATTATTCTCATATTCATCGTGATAGTTTCTCTGAAGCATTAAAAAAATTGTAGACAAGGCTTGGCTCAATGGAACAAAACACAAAAACTAAATTTAGCTAAGATTATCTTATAACTCAGGGAGAAGCTTCATTCTGCATATGACAGATATTGTCGTGACTATAACTATATCTCTTCTTTAAAGTCCCAACTGAGAGTGGCCTACCAGTACGAGGAAGCTTGCTATAGAACTAAGAGCATAATGCTTTGGTTGAAGAATGGGGATCATAATACTCTTTATTTCCGCTTCAATATGAAACAACGCAGAAATATTAATTGCATATAGAGGATGATGCAGGCAATGTACATTTTGAAGAAGCAAAGGTTAAAGCCACTTTATTTAGTAGTTTACCAACCTATTTCAACAACATCAACTATTTGTTTCTTTTGACTATTCCCTCTTTTCTAATTTGCAGCCTAAGGTCACTCTCAGTTGACTAAGCCAATAGTGGATGCATAAATCTGGTAGGCCTTGATGCAAATGGACGATAAAGAGGCTTATAGGCCAAATGGCTTAACACCAGGTTTTTTAACAACATTGGGCTACTATAGCAACATACTTGAAGTCATTTACACACCATTTCTTTGATAGTTGCTCCCTAAATCCTAATCTAAATAAAACTTTCCTCTGCTTGATACCAAAATCTTATCACCACAACATCCAAAGGACTATAGGCATATTAGTCTTGCTAATGTAGCTTATAAACTCATCCAAAAAGTTATGGATAAGCTTTTAAAACCATTTCTTCATTAGCTCATCTCTCCCAATCAATCTGCCTTCATAGCAAAATGCTTAATCATTGATAATGTGCTTATTTCACATGAATTATTGCATTCACTAACGACCATAAAATGTGTCCATCCTTTCATGGCTCGAAAAATTGATATTTTTATGGCCTTTGATAAAGTAAACTGGACTTTTGTTGAATTTGTGCTTTAAAATCTAGGTTTTGCAGACCAATAGTGCCAATGGACAATGAAGTGTGTTACAACTACATCATTTTTTTATCCTCATTAATGGAAGCCCAGTTGGAAACATCATACCTCAACATGATATAAGCCAAGGTGATCCCATGTCTCCCTACATTTATATTATTGTTATAAAGGAGCTTTCTTTCTTCATTCAAGAATTAGTATAGCAAGGTCTAATTCATGGTTTCAAAGCAAGTGGGAATGGACTATCCATGTCCCACCTGCTGTTTGCTGATAATTCACGACTCATTGTCCAAGCTACAATTGATGAATTTCAAGTGTTGTTGAATTGTCTAAAATATTATGGGCAACTCATTAGTTGAGAAGTTAATTTCAACAAGTCAGCTTTAATGTTTAGCTCTAACTGTTCACATCACATGTGTGTCTATCTACAACAGATGACTAAGGTCCCTATGGTATATGGTTTAGGTATATATCTTGGGTTGCCTGAGCTAATTGGCAGAAACAAGTCACAAGTATTCTCAAGTATACTAGTGCGTATTCGAAGCAAGTAAGAGAATTGGTCTTCTACAGGAAAATATGTTTTACTTAAGCATGTTATAACACCCTTACCTGCTTATGCTATGCAATGTTTTCTTCTTCCCCTACGCTAAACAAGACATATGACTGCATTCATGAGGAAATATTGGTGGAATTCAAAACAGGGCCAACATAAGATAAATTGGATTCCATGGTCTAAGACTACATTACCTAAATTTGCTGGTGGTATTAGTATTAGGAACTCGACTCATTTTAAAATATCTTTTCTAGCAAAGCAGAGTTAGAGATTGTTGACAACTCCCCCTAATTCCCTCTTTGGTCAAGTTTTCATACCTAAGTACTTCTCCAACCAGTCATTATTGGAAGTATCACTAGGCTCTTGTCCAGCCATGTTTGGAAAAGCATTTTTACAGGTTTGAATTTACGTAAGTAAGATTTTCGATGGTCTATGGCTGATGGGAAAAGTATTAGAATTTGCAAGGACAATTGGATACCAAGGGAACCTTACACACCTACATATCTTTGAAATCCGCATCATGATATGCATTTAACAATAAACCACTTATTTGATGATACGGGCACTAATTGGTATTTCTTCAAAAGTTTCCACCTTACTCATTGCTACAGTTTCATCTCTCTTTCCTTTAATAAAGCCATCACTATTTGATTCTCCGTATGTCCCCATTTGGATCCATTCATCTTTTAGCTCTTACACTGTCAGATCAGGGTACTACTTACTTAATGATATCCAATCATCTACTCATCTCAGTTAAGAAATATAGTTACTCTCCAAGCTTATTTGGTGACAGCTTGTTCAGCCTAAGATAAAACACATCCTATGGCGTGTTCTACATAATGGCATTGTTGTTGGTGAATAAAATGTCTAAACATGGTCTCACAGGAGAGTCACTGCCTTTTATGTGGAGATGAAATCGAGACTGTGTCTCACTTATTTTTTAGCTGTTGGGTTTCCTGAGAAGTCTAGCAAGTGGCTTCTCTTATGAGTTATTCTTTTAATGAGTGTTATTACTCGATTTAATGCATTATAGTGGGTATTTGTACTTGATATTTGGCATTATCCAAGTGTTTTCCTTGTAGTTTTGGTATATTTTCAAGATTCTAGGTGTTCGGGTCGTTCTGGAGAAAAAGGATGGATTTCATAAGGTTTCATGCGCGAAATGGCTAAGTATGAAGACGGAGGGATCGATCCATGCATTGCCAAAGAAGAGATCGATCGATCTCTGCCTAAGAGGGATTGATCTCATTGAAGAAAAATCGATCGGTGTCTCTAGATATTGATCGATCCCTGTAGTCGAGCCTATTGAAAATTTATAAGAATTACGAAATTGACCTCAAGACTTACCAAGATTTGTTTTCCTTATTTTTATTTTCTTTTGAACAATGGTTTCCTAGGAAACCAGCTTTGATTTTTAGGGTTTAACATAATGAATTGAATTAGTTAGGTTCTTAGTCTAGACTTGTTCTTAATGCTTGAATTAGATTGATCACATAGTTCATTGATATTAGATTTATAAATGTAAAGAGATTTATTTTAGAAGTATGATCTAGTTTAGATGAATAAGTGTTCTTGCTTGCGAGAGTATTTTCTTAAATGTCTGAACATAATGCATGGTTGAATTAGTTAGATACGGCGAGAGCTTGTTTCTGATAATTCAAACATAAGGTTTAATACTCCAAAAGGAGATTAATCTAGTTATGTCTTTCATGTTGAGAACTATTTACAAAGAAAATCCATAATGTTAATCTTGACTTTTAAACTTGAATACCTGCAGAATTCCCTATCGCCTAACGTCTTAGTTATTTTATTTACTTCGTTTTAAGTCACTGTTATTGCTTTAAATCATTGTCACAAACACCCGTTTTAATATGTCTTATCTTGATTCGACATAAAACTGAAAGTCGTGCTTTCGGGTCTTTGTGGAATTCGACCCTAACTATACTACTTAGATCTGTTCTCTGCATTATAGATTTAGGATTAAAATCTTGAGCCTTTCATATTATTTGTCACCGTTGTCAGGACTAATACAATTTTTTTTAAGTTTTCTTTATAATTTAGTCTAAGATCTTTCTTTTACATTATTCATCGCGTTTCTTTCCTCTTGATTTCGTTTTTACAGGTGCATAATAAGATTTCTCGCAAATTCAAGAAATTTCTCAACCTCGGTAACGCATAACTCTCAAAGTTAGAATGCTCAAACTGAAAATCAAAGAAGAACGCAAGCTCATCCAACTCAATGGGAGATAACGTTAATCTTAACAATCCGGTCTTACCTGAAGATCTCAACAACCAGCCCCCTACTCAAGGGGCAAAAAACTTGAATCCTCCTCAAGCATGATTATACCAGTTAATCATTCCCACCAGGAGGAGCGAATGGCAATCAAGTACAAGAAGCTGGTAATGGTAATCAGATTGGGCAGAATTACATCCTCATAGAAGATCTACAAGGATTTGCCAACAATCGTCCAGTTCAAAACATGGTTCTAGTTGGAGACTTCAACAACCCTAAAACTTTCCTTGCTAATAGGAATGCCCTTGATCCTCATCAACCTCAGCGACAAGACTACCAATTCCCTTTCCAACTCATCCAGCTGATCCGACAAAACGAATTCCATGGTTTACCCACTGAGCACCTGATGGACCATATTGACAGCTTTAAGGATACTTGTAGCAGCACTCAATTTAATGGAGTCTCTAAGCATTTCAGCATTGCAAGCTCTTCAGACATTCTCTTGCTGAAGAGGCTCTCAGGTGGTTAAAAACGCTTCCAGCCAACTCTATTGATCCTTGGGATGAATGCAAATCCAAGTTTCTCAACCACTTCTACACAACTACCATGACCAAAAATCTTCGAAGAAGTGAGCTATATCAATAGCCAAGGTCAGAGAGTATTCAATCAAGGTTTCAATCCAGGTTTCAACAAGTCCAATCTCTCTTGGAGAAGCACCAATTTGGCAAATCCCCAAGATCAAGTGTACCCACCTCAATAATAAACCTTTGTGCAGAATTCTTGACAATCTTTTGGTCAAAATACAAGTGGAACTGGTTTCCAAGGAAACCAAAATAGGAACTTTGTGCAGAATTCCAACTCATGTAACTTCCAATAGCCATCTCAGCCAGCGTTTCAACAAGTAGCTCCACCTCAGGCTCAACAACATAACAAGGTAGAAGCGATGCTCAAACAAATCTTGGAAGGTCAACAACAAACAAAAAAAATCTCAATGTGAAGATAGACATCATGTACAATGATTTGAAAAACAAATTTGAATCATTATCTACCCAAGTGAAGAAACTCGATCTGCAGATAGCTAAAATTTCAGAATCTGTAAAGAGACAAACTAGTGTCTTACTCAGGAAAGTTGAAGACAATCCAAAGGGATATTGTAAGTCTATAGTTGCTGATTGGATCGAAGATGTTGATGAAGTGGAAAAAGCATTAGATGTTGGAGAGAAGACTGCAGATTTCAAAAATCATGTTGCAGAAAAAGAGATTGATCGATCCTACATTACAGCAAAATCCAGGGATTTTAGACAGATCCTTCCCTGAATCAGGAATGATCGATCGTACGAAATTGAATTAAAAACATAGAAAGATCGATCGATCTCTTCATCATAACGATCGATCCTCTTTCCCAGAAAGAAGCATATGTCCAAGGAGATCAACCGTGCAGACGTTGTCATATTTGAAACATAAGGACATCAATCAATCCCTTTATAGATCTATCGATCTTTCTTCCCAGTCTGCACCAGCTCAACACGAGTATATAAACCAAAGATTCCCTACCCGGTTGAACCTAAGACTTCTATAGGAGAACTTGAGGATGGTTAGATGGTTGGTATGCCCCCAAGATGCTCACTTAGAAGGCTTCATAAAGTGCAAGATCTTGGAGAGTTTATAGTCCCTTGTTCAATCAAGGAAGTAGATTTCATGGACTCACTCTGCGATACAGGTGTAATGTGAGTGTTATGTCAATGGTTGTTGCGGAGAAATTGGGAATTTTAGGTATTACCATCTAAGATGTCCTTTAGGCTTGCTAATGATTCCACTATAACCTCGAATGAGTTCATCTCTGATTTGCTGGTACAAGTTGGAGATTGTCTAGTTCCTGTTTATTTTCATATCATGAAGATGAATGGGGATTCAGATAAGCCACTAGTTATAGGGAAACCTTTTCTAGCATCTGGAAGAGCTATAGTTGATATGTCTAATTAGCGTATCTCCTTTACAAAAGTCAGGAAAAGGTTTTTCTACCCAGCAGTCCCTCCTAAAGGTATATCTAGAATCACAGTGGTTAAGGAAGAAAAGATGGAGCATGAAACTTAGATTGAACCTAATCTTAAGGGTGCAATTGATGAAGTCTTTCATAAAGAAGCTCAAATCTCAAGAAGGAATACAATTTCAAGGGTCAAAGGAAGAGAGAAGGTGAAACCGATGAAGATCAAGAGAGATTCTCAAGTGACTTTGATTCCTCAGGCAATAGTTGGAGATACAAATGAGTACAAGGTGAAAAGAAAAGGTACTTCAAATCATTTCTCAAAGGTTATAACCCTTTTAACCTTAGAGCTAAAAAGAAAAGGGAACTGATGTGGAAAAGGATTTGATGAGTAAGATTTTGAAGTTGACGATGTCTACTCTTGGATCGTGATATGGAACATCTCTAGATGCTGATCCAACCCCGGCTTAGGTGGTAAGTTCGTCAAGATAGTGACGTTAAACAAGCACTGAGTGGGAGACAACCCACTATTTGGTGTTTTAGATTAGTGATTTTCTGTTTTGATTCATTTTAGTTTTAGTTTACTAACTTTTTATTATCAGTTTTGAGTTCTTTGTGACTTTGGAAAATATCATATTCTGCTCGAAGGTATAGATCGATCGGTCCATGCACATATCGATCGATCTAGTATCCTTGGGAAAAGCCGTAAGCAGAGATCGATCGGTCCCTACGAAGATTGATCTTTCTCTTTCTCAGGCAAGTTCCACAATCACTTTAAACTCATCTTTTTGTTATTTTTCTTTAGTTAGGTCTTATTCCTCCTTTTAGATTTATTTTCACACTAGGACGATGTGAAGTAATTCTGGGGGCAGGTATATATCTACTAACTATATTTTGTGTTGTTTTGGATGTTTCATCATTTTGGTGAAGTTTTTCAAAAGTTTTCGTTTTTTATTTAGTCGATTCGAAAGAATTATGACCAAAATATGTGATGACCTCTAACCTAGTCTGAGTTAAGTTTTAATTTCTACTCGACTACTGATGCGATAGATTTAGAACCCAATTGACTGATTGATATGATTTTTAAAGTTAGGATCTTTTAGATTATTGATGATTTGATGCTAGCTCTATTATGATATGACTTAATTTGATATTAAATTCTCTTGCTTATGGTGTTGGTATACTTTGAAAGATAGGTACCTTGCTCTTCAGTTTTATATAAAACCGACAAGTTTTTTCAGTATGATCCGGGTCCTTTCTCTCCTTTCCTTCAATTGAAAATGGTAAAAGGGGGATTCAATAGTAGACCTTGAAGTCTGTTTCCTCATCCCACAAAACCGGCTGCTAAAACAAAGAATATGAAAAGAAAAAGAAAAGAAAGAAAAAGCGTATAAATACAAAGAAAAAAGCGGTAATAAAAGAAAAGTTAAAAAGAAGTGAAAAAATGGAAAAAAGGTCAGGATCAAAAGTCGATTGATGCTCTGTTTGGTGTGGGCTCTTTCATAGAAAATGTATTTGATCGTATTGATCGATACCCCATATGTGAGAGTGCACTTATTTGTACTTAATTGAACTAATGAGCTGGTTGAGATGATTTGATGGTTAATTTAATTTGGGATTTAGAGTATAAAGCATATTTTTAGGAATAGGTAAACAGTCTATTTGCAGTGGTTGTCTAGGATTAGTGTCTTTTAGTTTTTGATGTTTGAGCTTGGGGTTGCTGAGATACTGAGATTTCATGTGTGGACTGGTTTCAAATCTCTTTTCTGGATTTATTTTTGCTTTATTTGAGGACGAGCAAAAATCTAAGTCTGGGGGAGTTGATATTACTCGGTTTTATTGGCTTATAGTGGGTATTTATACTTGATACATGACATTATTCGAGTGTTTTCCTTGTAGTTTTGATATATTTTCAGGATTCTAGGTGTTCGGGTCGTCCTGGAGAAAAAATGGATTTCAAAAGGTTTTAGGCGCAAAATAGCTAAGTATGAAGATGAAGGGATCGATTTAGCAATAGAAGGATTGATCCATGCATTTCCAAAGAAGAGATCGATCGATCCCTCCATGGATCGATCGATCCAAAGACCTTGGACTTTGACGTAACACCAGATCGATCGTTCCCTACCTAAGAGGGATCGATCTCATTGAAGACAGACCGATCAGTCTCTCTTGAGATCGATCAATCCTTGTGTTCGAACCTATTGAAGATTTTTGCTAAAATTACGAAATTTCCCTCAAGAGTTATCAAGATTTTTCCCTTAATTTTATTTTCTTTTGAAATATAAAAGCCTTAGGCTTGGTGTTTGTTTTTTCTTTTATATATTTTACACCCTATGCATTATTTTAGATTTCAGAGCTTTTACAGAGAGGCGGATTGCAACCCTTGTATTTGGAGAATAATTATGAACTTTTTTATCTTTCATTATATTTATTTGGTTTTTGAATATGCTTTCTCTAATTATTATTTCTGCTATGATTTCTATGTCTGAGTAGTTTTCAAGTTAGGTTTTAGGGGTTTTGCAGGAAAACCAGGTTTGATTCTTAGAGTTTAACATAATGAATTGAATTTGTTAGGTTCTTATTCTAGGCTTGTTCTTAATGTTTGAATTAGATTGATCAAGTAATTCATTGATATTAGATTGATAAACGAAAAAAATTTTGGTTTAGAAGTCTAATCTAGTATAGATGAATAATTGTTCTTTCTTGCGAGAGTATTGTATTGAATGTCTATGAATTTATTGAATATAAACATTAATGCATGGTTGAATTAGTTAAATATGGTGCAAGTTTGTTTATGACAATTCAAACATAGGATTTAATACTCCGAGAGAGGATTAATCTAGTTATGTCTTTCATATTAAGAACTATTTTCAAAGAAAATCGAGGATGTTAACCTTGACTTTTAAACCTGAATAATTGCAGAATTCCCTATTTTCTGGCGTCTTAGCTATTTGGACTACTTCGTTTTAAATTATCTTTATTGCTTTAAATCATAGTCACAAACATCCATTTTAATGTGTCTTAACTTAATTCGACATAAAACTGAAAGTCGTGCTTTCTGGTCTCTGTGAAATTCGAATCTAGCTATACTACTTAGATATGTTCTCTGGATTGTAGATTTATGATTAAAATCTTGATCCTATCAATGAGTTAAACACTTGGCTTGTACTGTCCTACATTCATCTTTTGCTCTTTTTGATACTGGGACAGCTCTCTAGCTCCTTAATTACTGTGAAGAATCTGGAAGGCACGTAATGCATTGCTGGACATCCCATACATCATCAATGGTGCATTAATTTGATATGCATCAGTTTTCTTCAGCTGCTTCCTTGGGATCTCAATTGTGTCATCAGCCTTATGTACCTTCATATGTGTCGCCTACTTCATATAATGACCTTCAACTCTACGCGGATGCTTCATAGTTTGATACATCTGCTCCAATTGGCATTGGATGGACATTGCTTCAACGAGGGAATATACTTATTCATGGCTCTTCACCACTGCCACCTGCTAATTCACTTTTTGAAGCGGAAGGGTATGCCATATTGGATATCTTCATCCATCTTACAAGACTGAGTTTATGAGCATTTACAGTCTTCAAAAATTGCAAGGAATTTATTTCTCTCCTACAACAGGCACTTCAGTCAAATACCATATGTGTATGGAGGCAAACATCAAAATTTCTACTAAGAGATATTATTAATCTTGCATTTAATATCAATGTTAAGTCTTTTGTATATGTTCTACGCGAACAAAATCTAGTAACCGATCAACTAGCTTCTACGACTCGTAGAACTGATGTTAATAATGTTGTAAAACTTTATCACTAATCTATATATGTTGTTGACAAAAAAAAATTCCTTAAACATGTTGAATCACAAAATGGTGGAATAATTCTTTTTATCCTGTTGCTTGTGTTAATTAATTAGACGCATAAATGAAATATAGGAAAATAAGGTTTGAAACAAGAATTATGTTTTTGTTTGATAGGGGTGGGATATCATGGTTTGCGGATCCGCGGATATCATGGTTTTCCCCTTGAGCTGTAGAGTTTAGTGTCTTGCTTCTTGTTTTGGGTGTAGATGTGTCAAAACGGGATAAAATCCGCGGATTTGGCCTAATCCGGACCGTCATGGGGTGGGGTTGGACAAAAAGAATTTATGTCCATGAAAAGGCGGATGATAACAAGGTTCTGGGCCTTGTTAGATGATGAGATCAAATCAATTCCCTATCTACACAATCATGTCATTATAGCATAGAAAATGTGTCAATCCAAATGGGTGTGATGCTAACAATCTGGATNTTACTAACAATTCCTAAGTAATCAAAACATGCAGAAAACTAAAATAGAAAACATGAAACAAATACTAACATGCATTGACAGATACTAAGCATAAACCTCAAGAAAGTAGAATGGGTAAAGATGCAATCAAGTGGAAAGCAGTTCCTGGGACAAGGGTAACTGACTAGAGATCCTTCCTGAACAACCTAAGCACCTAACATACCTCAAAAAATGAGCTAACCCCTAGACAACAAACTCCTATGCAACGAAGTCCAATGTCTTGGTAAATGGTTTCAAGCAAAGCAATCACCATACCTAACTCTCGTTAACGGTACACTACTAAGCAGGCATGAGGAACCAATCTACTAAAGTCAATAAGCACCCTAAACATCTAATCTCTTAGGCTAGGATGTGTAAATCTCCGAAATCACCATGTTCAGGTATTTCATTGAACGCCTTCTGAGTGTTGAAATGCCTAAAATCATATTTCAGTTGATCATAAAGAAATCATCATGAAGCGCAATGAATCAGAAGGGATCTAGATGCAAATCAACTTAGGACCTTAGGAAGAACAGGACATCAACACTAGTCTACCCCATCCTCAGGAACCTAAGGTAACTACTCACTACTCATGCTTGGTGCGAAATAAGTAAAAGCGGAAAACATAGCTACTAAGGAAAACATGAAGATCAAAAGTCAAAGATGAAGAACACCAAGAACACAAACCTAGAAAAAGAGTATCAGTGCAACAGTAATGAAAAAATAGAAAGTGATCAAGCTAAATTCGAAATTAAAAGCATTAAAATGTAAATCAACATGCACCAGATAGTTCACATCTCTAATCTAAGCATGAAAATGAAGAAAACAGAAGATTAACATAAACTTCAGCAAAATCTGGGTTTAGAACATGAAGAACATCAAGAACAAAAATAGAGAAAATAAAAACTAAAACAAAATAAAAAAATGGCAAAAATAAAGAGCATTCTCGAAATGGAGGCGTTTAGGGCTTTTTATAGTGTTCAAAGAAAAGCCCTAAAACGCATAAAAGACAAAAGCTAATCATTAAACTGGGTCTTAGGTCTGGTGCATCCTGATTCGACGTTGGTCGGGTCGGATTTCTTGGGCTTGAGCTGAAGGTAGAGACGGGCTCGATCTGGCTTAGAGATGTGCGTGTGTGATCGAGCTGGCTTTGCCTTTGCTCAATCACACGATCGAGCCGTGTGATCGAGGTAGAGGGGCCGAGATAATCTAGCCGAAGTGTGCACGTGTGATCGAGTCGGCTATGCCTTGGCTCGATCACACGATCGAGGTGGAGCCGGGAGGAGCTCGAGCCAGGACCAAAGGTGAAGGACGGCTGGATCGAGGTGAAAGATGTCTTGGTGGAGCATGGTCAAGGCGATCGAGCCAAAGAAGTTTGCTCGGTCGAGGCGGGTCCAGGATGAAGTGATCGAGCCGTGACCAAGAGTTGGTCAAAGTGTGACTTGGCCTTTATGTTGGCTCGATGTAGAAGTTGGTCCTTGGCTTGAGTTACACTTGAGTTGGTTCCATTCCACGCATCTTCCATTCCTTCTCCAAATTCGCAACAACGTTATGAAAGCTCCTGAAAGTCCTGAAAAATCTTCAAAATGCATGTGTATGCAAGTGCTAATGCAAAACTTCCTAAAAATTGCAAACTTGCTAATAACATCTATAGATGCAGCATATGTACAACTAAAAGACCCTAAAATGATGCTAAATGACTTCTAAAAATCACTAAAATGCAAAGACATCAACTCCCCCAAACTAAATCCTTCTTTCCATCAAGCAAGTAATTCAGAAGTTTGGACGAGAGGTTTGAAAGTGGGAACTCAGAACCAAAATATGCCGGTAAAACAAGTAATATCAATGTCCAGGTTACTAGTTCTAGAATGCAATCCTAATCTCATCCTACTTAAAAACTTTAGCCATATTTATCACAGCTCGTTCCAGATCAGTTCCAACCACCACAATGCATTCAAATTAATTTACCCCTTTAACATTCATTAGTCATGGATCATGGATCAAGTCATGTGCGTTCAATGAACTCATTTGGTTAAGGGACATGTTAAGGGGTAAAAATGACCCCTTCATGCAATGGCTAACAATTCAGAATATGGTTCTCTAAAAAGAGAATGAGCTTTAGCAGAAGGCTAAAGGTAAGAACACTTAGACGCATACAGAAACAAAATCTCATCTACCCAATGCCAATGAAACCTAAATTTTTCTGATTCTACCCAGTAGGAGATCCTGATTCTATCCTTTTTAAAATTCGAAGTGATCTTACTTGTTCACGTTTTTACCTTTTTCATCTTTTCCTTAACTACTCTTAGGAGAACGTTTCTTTCTTATTTGATTGCTAGTGGATTTAGGAACTTCCTTACTTCGATGCTTATGGTTTTTGACCTTTTTCATTTGCACTAACTTCTTGAGTTTTATCATTTTCATTTCATTGTCATCTCTTTTTCTGATTCTACACTAACCATATCCTTCACATTGTTTTTTTCCCCAAACCTTTTACTAGCACATTCTGTTTATTTTCTATTCCTCTCATAAGGTCCATTACTCTACCCTTTCTTGTACCATCTATCCACATCTTTTTATTCATTTCCAAACCAACCCCAACACCCAAAATCGAATCCCACCTAGTCTTACCTAGTCCAAAAAGCATGGACTAGAACTACATGAGATTGCATTCCTGTTAGTTCGAACCTAACACTTTATACCAAGCTCATTCCATAAAAGACCTGACACTCAGTAGTAAATTCATGGCTTGAAAGAAGGCAAGGTTCAAGGGTAGGAATTCTACTTGGGCTAACAAGAGTGGCAAAAATGGTAGAAGATAACCCAAATATGTATATACTATCCATGAGTTCAAATTCAGCACACAAACATGATAATTATAGGTGAGTTTTAAGTTCTAATAGATAGGGGCAAACTTTAAATCACAACATGCTTCAGAAGAAAAAGGATCATGCAAATTCACATTCCAAGCATGGTGCAGTTTTACTTCAGACTAAATCAGGATGCATTAGATAACTAATAACCAGGGCATTGATACTATCTAAGAAAACAACATACTTACAAGGTCCTAGTTTCCTATGTAAGTGAAGACAACCTAAATGCAACTACATGAACACTCTGTTTTTGAAAACGATTTTCGATTTTTTTTCAATTTTTTTGGTTTTTGTATGCCTTAGATGCAAAATTGAAATAAGAAAACAAGTAAACATGATCAATACCTCCTAAAATATCCCCCAAACTTAAATTGCAAAGTTCCTTGTGTAATAAAAGTTCGAAGAAGGGTTTATAACCAAAATGCAGCAACAAAAAAGAAATATGCTATGGTATATACAATGAAAAATGGTTTGGAGTGGTACTATATTCAGGTTTAGCTGAAGAAGGCGGCTGATCAAGCTCATTTTATCGAGTTGTTGGGTCTCAGGTGTTAAATGCGTAATGTGTTCACCCCTACTTGACGTCATTTTGGTGCGGCTCGATCATACTACGTTCGGCTCGATGAAGACGTTCCCATAGCTCGACCACATCATTTTTGTGGCTCGATCACACTATGTTCGGCTCGATGAAGACGCATTTATGGCTCGATGAAAGGGTGTTGGTGCGACTCCGAAGTACCTAAAACACCAAAACCAAACAAAAACTTAAATGCGTCAAAATAAGAACTTAAACATAAATTTAAAGACTTCATATGTACAAGGATAAAAACGGGACTCCTCCCAAGTGAGCTTGTTTAAAGTCACTAAGCTTAACTTCTTTTTTTTAATTTTATTGACCATGAGACGGTTCCCCAAGGAGAACCGAGGTCATTTCACCAGGTTTTCTTCCTAGACGTATCCAACCACCATTGTTTGGGTTGGTTTGGCTGTTCACTTTCAACCCCTTATCAGGTTCCACAGCAAGCATAATTGCTCCATCCGGTACAATTTCCTTGATTATGAAGTTCCCGAAGCGTTTTAGGTTTACATCCCCGAGATAGTGCTCGAGCATTGGGTTGAGAAGAAACACTTGATCGCCCCTCTTGAGGTCTGTTGTTGGGTTTGAAGATCAAAACTGTTTTCAGAGTAGGTTGTGCCCGAAGTGGGCTTCTGAGGTGAGATGTGCTCAACCTGGTGCTCGAGCTCAGAATCCTCTTCTTATGAAATGGGAAGTTTACTCTGGTTAGTTGCTACCCCCAGTTTTCTGGTTTCCTTTACCGCTGCAGAAACTCCTGCATCTGGTTCCTTGACAACCCCAAATTCTTCTGTATACTCTGAAATCTTGTTTGGGTCCTTTATAAGCTCATACTCTAGTGAATCACTGCTTAAGTACTCATCCCCATGATTGTCCTCATTCATCTCCTTGATAGAGAATAATTGACCTTGGATTGTAGGCTTCTTTTTCTTGTCCTTGATGTTGAAGATCATCTTTTGACAATTCCCTATGTTCAACCCGATATTGCCTTTTGTTAATGTTGATAACAGCTTCAACCGTGGCTAAGAATAGTCTTTCCAAGATCAGTGGATCCTTTGGTTCCTTGTCCATATCTAACACCACAAAGCCTGTGGGTATTTCTACACTCCTAATCTTGATGGGTAAATTTTCTAGAGTACCAATAGGATGCCTAATGGATCTATCTACTAAAAACAGAGTTATATTAGAAGCTTTAAAATCATTGAATCTCAACTTCTTGGTAGTGGAGAGAGGCATCAAGTTAATGGATACCCCTCAATCACATAGGCATTTGTTCAAGGTCAGGGAGCTTAGTAAGAATGATAGAGTGAATAAACCATGATCTTCTTGCTTCTCTGCTATTAAGGCATTGGCATTCATCATTTGGTACCCATACTCCTTGAGTTTCACCATCCTTCTTGTACTTTTCAAAGATTGCTGGGTACTTCTCTGTTATCTCCTACTTGAACCTTGATGGGTATGACAACTTTGGAATATAAGGTGGTGGAAAAAAGGGTGTTTACCTCTCCTTTGAAGCATATAACTTTTCACCAAGACCAGGCTTGACTCTGGCAGCTAACTCTAGGTTCTTCCATGTCAAGGAATCAGTCTTTCCAAAATCTGCATCTTCAGCTCCATATACGCTCAAATCCCCCTAAACTTGAGCAACACTTTCCTCAGTGATATGAGTAGGACAAGTGTGAGAAGAAAATTCAGGGGTACTTCCTAAGAATATGGCATTGACATGTACATACTCCTTTAGGTTCTGAATAGATTTTCCAGGACGTTGTCCATTTGTGGTAGGAGCAGAAACAGAAGTGGAAGCAGAGCTTCTCTCCAAAGTGATAACCCTTGAGTTTAGAGCGTCAAACTTCAGATGGAGGTCATTGTATGAGCTAACATACAAATTCCTAGACAGCAAATTCAGATGCAACCAAGTTCAGTGTCTTGCTAAATGGTTTCAAGCAAAGCAATCACCAGACCTAGCTCTCGTTAACGGTACACTACTAAGAAGGCATGAGGAACCAATCTAGTAAAGCCAATAAGCACCCTAAACATATAATCTCTTAGGCTAGGATGTTAAAATCTCTGAAATCTCATTGAACACCTTCCGAGTGCTGAAATGCCTAAAATCATATTTCAACTGATCAGAAAGAAATCAGCATGAAGAGCAATGAAACATAAGGGATCTAGATGCAAATCAACTAAGGTACTTAGGAAGAACAAGACATCAACATTAGTCTACCCCATCCTCAAAAATCTAAGGTAACTACTCACTACTCATGCTTAGTGCGAAATCAGTAAAACAAGAAAACATAGCTACTAAGGAAAACATGAAGATCAAAAGTCAAAGATGAAGAACACCAAGAAAACTAACCCAGAAAAACATATTATTAATGGAACAGTAACGAAAACAGAGAAAGAATAAAGTTAAAAACGAGTTTAAAAGCATCAAAACGTTAATCTACATGCATCAGATAGTTCACAGCCCTAATCTAAGCATGACAATGAAGAAAACAAAAGATTAACATAAACTTAAGCAATATATGGGTTTAGAACATGAAGAACATCAAGAACAAAAAGAGAGAAAATTAAACCTAAGACAAAAGCTAAAAATGGCAAAACAAAGAGCATTCTCTAAATGGAGGTGTTTAGGGCTTTTTATAGTGTTTAGAGAAAAGCCCTAATACGCATAAAAGTCAAAAGCTAATCATTAAAATAGGTCTTGGGTCTGGTCCATCCTGACTCGTAGTTGGTCGGGTCGGATTGCTTTGGCTCGAGCTGAAGGTAGAGCCAGGCTCGATCAAGGTGGCCAAGGTGGTAATCGAGGCCACACGGGTGCGTGATCGAGGTGAGCTGTTGGGTTTGGCTGAGGTAAAGTCGAGACGATCAGGTGAAGTGTGCGCGTGTGATCGAGCCGGCTTTTCTTTGGCTCGATCACACGATCGAGGTGGAGGGGTCGAGACAATCGAGCCGAATGCGCGTGTGATCGAGCCAGCTTTGCCTTGGCTCGATCACGCGATCGAGGTGGAGCCGGGAGGAGCTCGAGCCGGGACCAAGGTGAAGGACGGTTGGATCAAGGTGAAAGATGGCTTGGCAGAGCATGGTCGAGGCGATCGAGCCGAAGATGTTGGCTGATCGAGGCAGGTCCGGGACGAGTGATCGAGCCTTGACCAAGAGTTGATCGAGGTGTGACTTGGCCTTTACGTTGGCTCGATGTAGAAGTTGGTCCTTGGCTTGAGCTACACTTGAGTTGGTTGCTTTCCACGCATCTTCCTTTCCTTCTCTAAATTCGCAACAACGTTCTGAAAGCTCCTGAAAGTCCTGAAAAATCTCCAAAATACATGTGTATGCATGTTTTAATGCAAAACTTCTTAAAAATTGCAAACTTGCTAATAACATCTATAGATGCAGCATATGTACAACTAAAAGACCCAAAAATGATGCTAAATGACTTCTAAAAATCACTAAAATGCAGAGACATCAGCGGACCATGCGGGTTGACGCATCACAGACCGCGGGTTTGATGGGTTTTTGTCCGCGGATCGGGGAGTCGGTCTACAGACGACTAGTTTAAACAAAAAGTAATTAAGTTATAAATAATTTTATGTATTTAGTAAATTATAATCTATAATCTATCTAATAAAACATGAAATTTCAGTGTATAAAATTAAAATATTTATAAAAATATATCTATATTATTTATTAATTAAGTTGCTAAATTATAATTATATATTTTATATTTTAGTTTTTACATATTCTAATCATAAATATAATGTCCACAGACCAATCCGCTAAACCGCAAAATCCGCAAGCGCGAGTTTGGACAATATATCAGTTGTTCTCGGGTTTTGCGGGTCATTTTGCCATGGATCAAAAAAATTGAACCCGTTGGAAAATGAGACAAATGAACGCGGATCGACCCGTTTAACACCCCTATTTGGATAGTTTCGTTTGTGGCTGGGTTTGACAGTCGTGGGCCTTCCTTGGGTTAACGGGCTTTCGGCTTGGTGTCTCCATGGCAATGAGAAAACTTTCGTTCAAAACCTCAACCATTTGTATATTTACAATTAATTATTGTTTTCTACATAGTCCTCCTTATTGAATAACAGTCATGTAACTACATATTATTCAAGTATTTGAGCTAGCCGTTGTCAATTCAATTTACAATTATTATTTAATTGAATCATATATTGGACACATTTTTTAAATGCATTCTGTTTATGAAATTTAAAAGTTCATGTCCCTAATGTCCAATGCTGTTTTCTTTTCTTACGTCCAAGCCTTCGATCCAATGGGGTCGTCGCTCACACTTATTGCATATTTACTTGCATTTTCACTGACACTCACCAAGTAAAACGAGATGTTTCTCCGTATACGATACAGTTTTTTTTTTTCCTTTCGTTGTGGTGATTTTACAATAAGTAAATAATTTTCATGAGCCTAAAATTTTTTGATTAAGTCCGAAATTTCAGGAGACGAAACCTAACATATTAAGAGTCAAAGACTAAATTTAAAAAAAAAACTACAAATACTATTTTGACAGAGAATTTTTGATCTATCTCTGCAAAGCTCAATCGGAAAAACAACTCAAAAGTAGAATTCTAGACTTGAATAATGATGCGTCGAGAAGATCCACCAACAAACTCACTAAAAAACCTACTACATAAGTCCTCGCTTGAATGTGTAGATTTTTGAAGATAAAACGTTTGCTTTTCTAAGAGATGGCAGAATGGAAATAGATAAAACTATTAACACTACTGGGACTGAATGACTCGAATTTGAGATTGACCATATACTGGAAAGCACAAGGCAAAAACTAAATCAGACTTCAAACAAATTTAAAGATGAACTATGATTGATGAAGCTAAAATCTACCTAAAAACTTCATCATAATAGATGAAGGATCAATCTGAATAGGCCAAGAAGGCTTCACCGACATCTCCAAAATTTAGGATGGTGACGAAGTCCCGTATAACAAGAAAACATGAGAGACAGACGAGAAAATCGGAACAGGAAAACCAAGGGAAGAGACAAGCGCTTAAAAAATAGCTAAACTACAACCCGTCAACTTTTTAGTCCCGCGCTCATGCCTTCACTGGCGATCTAACCCCATATCCACCCTTTCCCTAAGTTGGGCCAAGCAAAAGTGAGTCAAAAACCTCTCAACCAACTCCCAATGTTTTATCTTTTTCCGGTGAAAGAACGTGACATTTGGTCAAAACAACTTTTCACATGAAAAGATGTGACATTTGGTTAAGACACATTTTCCCATGAAAAGATGTGTCATTTGGTGAAAAAACACACACACATTCGTTGCACATTTTTCATTGATGCCCATTCGATCAACAGTTGCAACTCAAAAATAAATTGATTTATAGTCTTCTCCTTGGTGCTATGACTCCCACCATTCAACCTCTTGTTTCCATGGTTGTCACATCCTATGATGTGTGGACCACACTCGTTAACACATATGTTAAACCTAGCAGAGGTCATTTCATCCCCAACTCAAGGAATGGACGAAACACAACAAATCATTCAACGAGTATTTTCAAGGCTAACAAGGCTTGATCAATTTTCTCTCCTCACGAAACTAAATAACCATGAAGACAATCATATCTACCGAAATCTTATTCTTCATTATGAGCAATTTTTTTACTATTATCCCACATTCAAATAAACTTGTTTTAGTTAAATATCGATAAAGTGATTAAAGATACACTTCTACATTTTTTCCAGTTAGAGTTTGATTTTACGTAGTTGCAGAACTTCACATTCTAATATTGAAAATTTCATTTTTTTTTTAGAAAAACAAACAATTACTTAAGAGGAGGAAGTGGTTTAGTAATATCACATTTGCTTCTTCTTTATTAGACTAAAATTCGAACATGACTACTTAGTATGAAAATGCAACATATTTTATTTAATAAGTCTTAAGATATTGGGTTGATCCGTATTGGTTTGAGATGCTAAGAAAACATAAGTTTAGATGTAACATCTCAAATAGGTAAATAAGAAAAATGTGAAAAACTATTTTTTTTTCTAAAATATGTGGAAACGCAATTTTCTGGTAGAATACGAAATTTATTTTTCTACAAAAATGTGAAATTATACATTTTAGATTGAATGTGAATGTATAAAAAATGTGAATTTTCTGCAAAAAAATCTCTATAAAAATTCTGCCAAAATTAAGAAAATTGTCTTTCCGAGAAAAGGCGGAAATTATTTTCCATAAAATAAACACGGAAACCGTTTTCTCGCTAAAAGTACGAAAAAATATTTTCCAGCCAAAAACACAGAATCATATTTTTTGCAAAAAAGAAATAAAAAAATTCGTACCAAACTGTGATAACACATATTTCCGCCAAAAACACATTTTCGAGGAAAAATGCAAAGCACATTTTCCTCCAAACACATAGACACAAGTTTTCCTTCAAAATAAATAAATAAATAAACAAACGCATAAATATGTTTTCATGCCAAAAAAGCGGGGACACATTTTTCTCAAGTATATGGAACCGTTTTTTTGTCAAAAACATGAAAACTCATTTTCCGCCAAAAACGCGGAAACACGTTTTGCCGCTAAAAACACTAAAAACATTTTCTAGCTAAAAATGCTTATATGAATTTTCTCGCCAAAAACGAGAATGTGTGTTTTCCTAGCTAAAACGCATAAACATATCTTTCCTCCAAAAATGCAAAATCTCGTTTTTTAAAAAAAATATGAAAACGTTTTTTTCTCAAAGGACATATATATATATATA
>OVBE01000530.1:0-48494 GCA_900406425.1 Iberis pinnata | reverse complement strand
TATCATCATACAAACAAACACAAATTCTAAACACAAGTTGGATTGAGTTATTAGAACAAGGTCTTACTTCAACCGGATGTCGACGTGTAGCCTCCTCTCATCCTCATCTCGAAACATTGTTATTATCTATATTCCACATCTAACGAATTCAAACAATATGTATATACACCGAAACATGCAAGGGTAATTTAGAACCGCATAATCAACGTACATAGACCTAAATTTAACTAAACGCTGAAGTATATGAGAAAAATACCTTCTCGATTAAACAATGGATCTTCGAATCGGTGAGATAAACAATGTCCCGAAGTAACGCATACAGTGAAGAACTTCTGAAAATAATGAAGAAAGAGAGAAATAACTAAGTCGAATTGATTATGTTGAAAAAGTTAAGTGATTTTGTAAGTATCATAGCGTTTTTTTATATTATCTGCAATAGTAAGTGCCGAAACTAAGAAGATTGACGCGCTTATGTATTTTCGCTTCCCCGGGAATCAAACAATAGTGTTTTAAAAAATAAAACGCTATGGATAAAACCCGTATCCATGTACAATAGCATTAACACAAAAAACGCTATCCTAAAACGCTATCGATAGTCACATTTCTTGTAGTGTTTAATTATTATTTTCCATTTCAAATCTTCTTCTAATCATTTTTAATCACATATCTACCATTAGCTTTTGTGCTTTCTCTATGATTACTGAGTAGTGAACCTTAAGTGAATGGTTGGATAGATTAGGGGGATTAGATGAAGGATTGTAGTGTTAGGTTTTGTAATTCATAAATCTTCTTATAGATGATGTCCTTAATGCTAGGATGGAATTGATCTCTGATTTCTAGAAGTTAAAAAATTTTCGCCCGAAAGGTGTTCGACAAAATGCCGGAACCAATCTCTATAAGCTAAATGAGGTCTAACCAAAGAGATTTGTGTTAGTTAGTTTAGTGGTTAAGATAAATTAGATTTTAATGTTTCTCAATTGTGTAGTTTTTCAAGAGATTGTTTAAATTGCATAATTAGGAAAATGATTAGTGCCATGAAAGTGAATTAGTCTAGGTTTTGGAATTTAGACCAAAGATTAGCTTAATAGTTAGAATTGAACACCACATGAATTCATTTGATCACCTAAATCATTTGCCTAAACCATTTGCTTAGCCCTTTTATATTTGATTTCAATCTTAATTTTCAGTTGAATTTTGTAAATTGCACTTGACTTTTGGAACTTTGACTTTTGTTTGACTTTTTGTTAATTTGAGATGATTGAACCTATCCAATTCTATTTGGTTTAGACTAAATACAATTCTAATAGGATTAATGTGTTAACATTTACCTGAATTTGGTTGATTCCTTAAGTTCTACAATGATTGATGAATGAACTTGAGTATTTGCTTGAATAAGTAGGAAATTCTTGTTTATCAAATTGGCGTCATTACCTTTTGAGGATTGTTTAAACCATTAGTTCTCTGAATTTTTTTGGGACTAAGCTCCTTTTCTTTTACTTTATTAACCTTTTGACTTTCTTTTGTTTGTGCACTTCAAGTGTATGAACCTGAGAAGGAGAGGTCCTACAGATTTAACTCCAATTGTTGAGGATATTCGGGCGCTTGAACGCCAGAACACTCGGACACGACGGGAACAAGAGCGAGTTCCTCACATTCAACGCTTATATCTAACTATGGAGAACAACAACAATGTTGGTGGTGGTAACTATAATGGACCACGCACCATTGGTGCTAACGATGCTCCTAGCCGACATGCCCAAAGGACCGGCATTTTCCCACCACCAATTGCGAACAACAACTTTGAGATCAAGTCGAGTCTGATAACCATGGTTCAGAATGCAAATTTCCATGGCCTACCGAATGAAGACCCCTTGGATCACCTGGACAACTTCGACATGTTGTGTGGCACAGTCAAAGTCAATGGTGTAACTGATGAGGCATTCAAAATGCGGTTTTTTCCTTTCTCTTTGGGGGAACGAGCCCACTCTTGGGAGAAGAACGTGCCCATTGATACTGCTGAGACTTGGGACGCTTGCAAAAAGGCGTTTCTAACCAAGTTCTTCTCAATTTCTAGGATCACCAGACTGAGAAATGAGACTTCAGGGTTTGTGCAACGCGACAATGAGTCCTTTGGTGAAGCTTGGGACCGTTTAAAAGAGTATACACTACAATGCACACATCACAGTTTTTTGGGAGAGTCTCCTAAGTACTCTCTATAGGCCAAACTGAAGCTGACGGTTTAGTACTTGTGGAGAACTTGGCTCAGAGTGACAGCAATTATGGTGAGGATTATGATCGTTCTACTCGTGATATAGGTAGTGATTCCAGTTACAGGAAGGATCTCAAGTCTCTTGAGGATAAGTTGGACAAGATACTTCTTTCTCAACAGGGGACTGTAAACTTCGTTGGTGATGTTTAAGAAGATTACCAACAACAACAGGAAGATTCTCAAAAGGAAGTGGCTTATGTGGGTAATCAAGGCTATAATCAAGGCTAAAAGAACTACTAGAAAAATCCAAGTCTTTCTTACCGCAATCCTAATGTTGCCAATCCTCAGGATCAACAGTATCCACCGAAGCCGCAACAACAAGCTTTTCAACCAAAACCACAATTCAACAATCAAGGTGGTTTCCAACCAAACCCCAATACTTTTCCAAGCCACTAGTTTTGTCAAACCCCCAGGCCCCTCAATAGTTTCAAGGAAGCTCATCTTCCAATGCCCAAGATCAAACCAACCAGCTCTTGAGGCAACTCTTGGAAGGTTAAGGCAAGAATGCCATTGAGTTTGGGGTTTTCAAGAAAGATATCAATGCCAAAACTGATGATCTTCATGCTAAGATAGAGAGTATGGCTTCTCACTTGAAAGCTTTGGACAACCAGGTTGCCCAAATCACTTCCAACTCTAAACGCTCGATGGTCCAACTTCCTGGTAAATCTGAGACTCACCCAAAGGAGTATGTGAATTCCATTACACTTCAAAGTGGTAAGGAACTACCTCCTCGAGTTCTCACTGAGGACAATGAGAAATAGGTTGGGGGGAACATCACTTTGACTGATGATGACATTGGTTGTGAGGACATTGTGGTTGAGACACCAATGCAAGAGAAAGTGGCTGTTTCAAAAGGAAAGGGTAAAGATATTAGTGAATATTCTACTACAAAAGCACATGTTTTTGATACACCTCCTTATGAGCCAAAACTTCCATTTCCTGGGAGATTCAAAAAGCAATTAATGGAAAAGTATATGGCTCAATTTGAAGAGAAAATGAAGGAAGTGCAAATAGTCATGCCTATCATTGATGCATTTATGCTTGTTCCCCATTATAGCAGGTTTCTGAAGGATACAATCAAGAAGACGGTTAAGACTTTTGAGGAAATGGTCATATTATCCAAGGAGAGTAGTGCAATTATCATAATGGAAAAATCTCCTCAGAAACTTGAAGACCCAGGGAGTTTCACTCTCCCTTGTGCTTTAGGCCCTTTCACTTTTGTAAAATGTTTATGTGATCTTGGTGCTTCTGTTAGTTTAATGCCATAATCAATTGTTATGAAATTTGGTTTATTTTCTTTCAAACCTTACAGGATCTCTCTGGTGCTGGCCGACAGATCTGTAATGATACCAATTGAAATGCTTGAAGATCTTCCAGTGAGATTGAGAAACACTGAAGTACCAAATGATTTTGTGGTCTTGGAAATGGAAGAGGAACCACGAGACCCACTTATCTTTGGTAGACCGTTCTTGGCAACCGTAGGATCTATCATTGATGTGAGAAATGGGAAGATTGACTTGCATTTGGGGAAAGATCATGTGCAACAATATGATATCAAGGAAATCATGAAGAAACCAACTATTGATGG
This sequence comes from Iberis pinnata, assembly GCA_900406425.1. Lineage (NCBI taxonomy): Eukaryota > Viridiplantae > Streptophyta > Magnoliopsida > Brassicales > Brassicaceae > Iberis > Iberis pinnata. Next base: position 44,637 of record OVBE01000530.1, on the reverse strand, counting down.
CCAAGTCTTTAATGTGGAAACCATGATTGAACTACCCGATGAATACTTGGAAGAATTGGCTACATAAGATGTTCTACAATTGGCTTTAACTACTAAGCCAAATGAACATAGAGTTCTAAAAGCTGACGTTGAGGAGATGGGATTAAGACTCGATTCTCATGAGACCATAAAGGAAGTAGTTGGGTTTGAAGAATTGCCACACTTTGAGAAATTTGGCATCAATACTCTACAATCCGAGGAAGGAACTAGCAATGGTAAGTCTAACTCTGAAGAAGATTGGAGCGAGCTTAAGGCTCCAAAGGTAGAACACAAACCTTTACCTAAAGGTCGCTGGTATGTCTTTCTAGGCTCTAACTCAACTTATCCGGTAATAATTAATGATGGCTTGAATGTTGATGAGGTTGATAATTTGGTTTGTGAGTTCAAAAATATTAGAAAAGCTATAGGTTATTCTCTTGAGACATTAAAGAAATTTCTCCAACTTTGTGCATGCACCGAATTCATTTAGTGGATGAATCTATGTCTTCTACAGAACATCAACGTAGGTTGAACCCATACCTAAAAGAAGTGGTTAAAAAGGAAATTTTTAAAAAATTAGATGCCGGTATTATATATCCAATTTTGGACAGTACTTGGACCTCACCGGTCCATTTGGTTCCGAAAAAGGGTGGTATAACCGTAGTGAAGAATGATAAAGACGAACTAATCCCCACCAGAACCATAACCGGGCATAGAATGTGCATAGATTACCGGAAACTAAATTCCACAACCCGAAAGGATCACTTTCCCCTCCCTTTCATTGATCAAATGCTTGAACACTTAGCCAATCATCCTTACTGTTGCTTTTTGGATGGGTACTCTGGGTTTTCCAAATACCCATTCATCCACAAGACCAAGAGAAAACCACTTTCACATGCCCCTATGGTACCTTTTCTTATTGAAGGATACCATTTGGGCTATGTAATGCCCCTGCGACTTTTCAACGTTGGATGATGTCAATCTTTTCTGATTTGATTGAACATTTGGTTGAAGTTTTCATGGATGATTTTTCGGTATATGGCTCTTTGTTTGCTGTGTGTTTGGAAAATATGTGCAGGGTTCTGAAACGATGTGAAGATACTCATCTACTACTCAATTGGGAGAAGTGCCATTTTATGGTCAGAGATGGAATAGTTCTGGGGCATCAGATTTCAAAAAAGGGGATTGAAGTTGATAAGGCAATGATCGATGTAATGAATAGTCTTGCAGCACCGAGCTCTGTTCAAGGGATTAGAAGATTTTTGGGTCACACTGGATTCTACCAAAGGTTCATAAAGGATTTCTCAAAGGTGGCTAGACCATTGACAAGGATTTTGTGTAAAGACATCGATTTCCACTTTGATGAGGAATGTCTTGAATCATTTAAGAAGATTAAACATGAGTTGATAAGTGATCCCATTGTCCAACCACCGGATTGGGATTTGCTATTTGAAATTATGTGTGATGCTAGTGATTATGCTGTAGGAGTAGTTATGGGTCAAAGGAAAGATAAGAAACTCCATGTAATCTACTATGCAAGCAAGACATTGGATGACACTCAGGTTAAGTATGCTACAACTGAAAAGGAACTGCTGGCTATTGTGTTTGCATTTGAGAAGTTTAGGTCTTACTTGGTGGGTTCCAAAGTCATTGTATACACCGACCATGCGGCTTCGAGACACTTACTAGCAAAGAAAGACGCTAAACCAAGACTTCTGAGATGGATACTATTACTTCAGGAGTTTGATCTTGAGATTAAGGACAAGAAAGGCATTGAAAATGGAGTTGCTGGCCATCTATCAAGGTTGAGGATTGAGGACGAGATTCCCATTGATGATTCATTGCCCGAAGAACAATTGATGTCTATATCTCCACAGATTAACAGGTTGAACAAAGCAGAGGATCCAGGCTTTACTCTTGGACAGGTTTCCATTGCCGGGTGGAATGAGCCATGCTATGCTGATATTGTCAATTACCTGGTATGTGGACAAGAACCACCGAGTTTAGAAGGATATCAAAAGAAGAAGTTCATGAAGGAAGTCACAAGATACTTCTGGGATGAGCCATACCTTTATACTTTGAATAAGGACGGGCTTCAGAGAAGATGTATTGGTGAAGATGAAGTAGAGGTGATTCTTCTACGTTGTCATGGATCCTCATATGGAGGGCATTTCGCAACCTTCAAGACAGTGTATCAAAAGTGCTTCAAGCAGGATTTTGGTGGCCATCTATGTTCAAGGATGCTCACAATTTCATCCTGAAATGTGATTCATGCCAAAGAACGAGGAATATTGGAAAAATGAATGAGATGCCACAAAATCCAATCATGGAGGCTAAAATCTTTGATTTTTTTGGGACCTTTCCCTTCTTCCCATAGGAACAACTATATCTTAGTAGCAGTCGATTATGTATCCAAGTGGGTGGAGGCTATGTAAGTCCCACAAATGATGCCAAAGTAGTTCTGAAGATGTTTAAGAGCATCATTTTCCCACGATTTGGCATCCCAAGAGTTGTCATCAGTGATGGAGGTTCACACTTCATCAACAAAGTGTTTGAAAGCTTGTTGAAGAAACATGGGGTTAGGCATAAGGTAGCTATACCGTACCATCCTAAGACAAGTGGCCAAGTCGAAGTGTCGAATGGGAAAATCAAGGTTATACTGGAGAAGACAGTTGGAGCCACAAGGACGGATTGGTCAACCAAGTTAGATGATGCCTTGTGGGCATATAGAGCCTCTTTCAAAACTCCATTAGGTACAACTCCGTTCAACCTTCTTTATAGCAAAGCTTGCCATCTCTAGGTGGAATTGGAGTATAAGGCTATGTGGGCGGTTAAGGTGCTGAATTTCGACATTAAGAGCGCTAAAGAGAAAAGAGATATTCAAATTGGAGAGTTGGAAGAGATTAGGCTTGAAGCCTATGAAAATTCTAAGATCTACAAAGAATGGACGAAAATGTTCCATGAAAAGAAAATAATCACCAAGGAACTTGAAGTTGGTGATTTGGTCTTACTCTTTAATTCCCGATTGAAGATATTTCCTGGAAAGCTGAAGTCAAGATGGTCGGGTCCTTTCACGGTTAAGGAGATCCGTCCATATGGGGCAATTGTTCTAATGAGTAAGGATGGAAAGGAATTCACAGTCAACGGCCAAAGAGTGAAGCGGTATATGGCTGATGAAGCTACCAAGGAAAGAGATTTGGTGTCTTTTTCTGAACCACAACGCGCATGAGCAAAAGCAAAGTCAAGCTTAGTGACTTTAAACAAGCGCGCTTGAAAGGCAATCTCATATTATCCTTTTTGTATATATATCCTTTTTATTAGTTTTTATTTTCCACTTTTTAGTTTTAATCACTTTAGAATGATGATTTGCAATGGTATAAACATTGTAGGTATGGAAAATGACTTGTGAAATCAGGTGGTAGAATTTTGGAGGTTGAATTTGGTTTTGGGAGGCCATAGCGGGGAATCATACGGGTTTATCCAAACTGGTATGATTCATACGAGACAAAAGCAGCCAATATAACGACCATTACAAACCGGCACATGGATTGAATTTTTTCCAGGGAGCAATAACGGGGAGTCACACTGGCATTCCAAACCGCTATGGAGGTGCAGCGGGCACTTACACTGGGCAGTCTAGACCGCTATGGAGACGAGATTTTTCTAGGGATACATAGCGGCCAGGCATACCGGGGAACACAGCCCGGTATGACTGAAGGTAGTGCACATCAGGAAAACGTACCGGTGTATCCAAACCGGTACGGGTAAGAAACTCGGATTTCACCTCTAAAAATGATTTTGTTTAATTTAAACCGCATTTCATCACCGGTTTAGGTTGAATTTAAGGACTTCTTCTCCTTCTCTTCTTCTTTTACACGATTTTGAAAACACTTTTGAGAGAAGAACTTCTAAAACCCTTGATTTCTCACTCAAATCTCCAAGCACTTTTTCTTATTCATTGTCTTAAACTCGGATTTCACCATTTCTATACTCAATCTTGCTAGTTCTAACCCATTCAAGCCAAGGTACACTCTCGACTTTAAGTTTTTGCAATACTATTCACTTATTCCGAAAATTTTGATTTTTCTTCAAGTTTTTGGATTGTTGATTCTCTAGGTGTTAGGAAACCTTTGTGTATGAGAAATATGATTATTACTCTAGGAGATTGGCCTTCAATTCTTGAATATGTTGGAATTTTGAAGTTAGGGTTCTTGAGAACAATTGAAAGGGAAATTTTGGAAAATTATTGGTTTGATTGTTCTATGGTTTGTTGGTTTGAGCTCTCACCTAATTAAAGGACTAAGAGTTGACAAAGTTATAATGATGCTTGAATGTTTGAACTTTATGAAATCTTCTCTCAATTGTACCCATGGAAATTTGATTTGGTTGAAGGAATTATAGGAATAGAATGTGTGCATGATGATGATTACAATTCTGAATCACATTTCTGGTGTGCAATTCACTTATTTAAGTTTGGATGAGAATTGGTGACAACTCTAATCTTGTATTTTGTAGACACAACTCATGGCACCAAAAAATGCTACTTCCACACCAACAAAAGAGGACAAAGGAACGACGATTGCTATTGAGAAAGAGAATCCTAAGCGCCTAAGGGTGGATCCTACAATGGGACCAGGGGGAATAACCATAAACGAACCAACCGGTACACAACCCGGTAGGCAATCACAAACCGGTAGAAATTCACGAACTAGACGGAGAGCCATCGAAGAGGCCGAAGAAGAACTTGAAAGCGTTCAAGAGACAGTGAATGAGCCAACCTCGCAACAACGTTTCTTGCCACGTCCACGTGCTAATCAGACTCCCTTGATAAGAGACACTTCAAAAGATCCGACCGATGAAGAATTATATGACGCCCTCATGGAGACAACTTTCGTTGCATTAATATTTCCGGATTCAGATACTCTAAAGATGTTTTGGATTTATGATGAAGTTGAAATTCTCCTCAACGGAATGGGAATCGGGAACATCTTGCATATGCGTTTCAACTCTTACAAGGAACAAACATGCAAGTTCCTTGCTACATTGGAAGTCGTCCATTACGAAGGACAAAGTGCGCATTTAGATGGTGGAGGCCAAACCGAGTTCAAAGATTTGGAAGATGTGACCCATGTGATGAATTTTAGTGATTTGGGGGAGATTTATGACTTTACATGCAACGGTTGTGATAATTTTGAAAGGGCGGTTGGAGAGAATGAAATGATTTGGAAGATAATTGGTTCTATAAGGTTCACACCGGCGGTTTCAAAGAGCGCTATCATTCGTCATCAGGCGGTGCGGTATGTCCATAAGATCCTTTCACATTCCTTCTTTTCAAGACGTGAAACGGGAACCATTTGGACAACAAATTGAAGTTTATGCGGTTAGGACTTTCTCCTCTCATTCGTGCTGAGAGGAACAATGACGAAAGTTTTTCGGGTTTGGATGAATACCGGTCGAGTATAGTGAAGATATTCGTAGAGAAGTTGTTGGTGTTACGGAATTGGGGATGGACTTGAAAGGACAAGACACCTCAACTCAGTATCGGAGGATGGATAAATCCAATCCTGACAGCTTCCGAGATTGCACTTCCCAACAATGGAACCGCACCCAAGTTCATGAACATTTCTTATCTCAACAAAGTGCAGTTCCTAGTCGGGAAAGTAAAGGTCAACCAATCCTACAAGTATGTCTACAAGTTCACCAAAGAAGAGAGGGGCCTTGCAACAATTCTTCTCCCAAACGCCGAGGTTACTACGTTCGCGAACCGGGCCAGCATTTGTTTCATACCGACCTGCATTTATGACCCAACACGAGAACCGCCAATAGAGCTTTTGTATCGAACTCAGCAACCGGTACCCGAACCTAGTCTTTAAAGCGACGACGGAACCGTATATGGGTGTTTCCGATACTACCCCGGTCCTTTTTCCATGCCACTCAACCCCGGTCCTTTATAAGACCTTTACTTAGAGCAAAAGAAGATGAGCCTGTGGAATATGTTCCAAGACCGGACGACAAGGAAGTTAGTAAAGCAAGTGAAGAAGTTGACGGTAATCATTCTCAAGGGCACAACATGCCAGAATTGCAGGACCGATGTCCACTTCGACCATCAACCTTTATCACAGCGACCTGAGGATCAAGAGATGCATTCGGCTATGAACACGTATAACGAACAATCAAGAAGGAGGAATTCCTATCATGGGGAAGCAAGCTAAACCCAAACCGCATTCCAACCCTGGAGTTCGGTTGATGAATCGGGCCAACGACAACGACATCGAAGATGAAGAGTGCCTATACCACCACCGCCCCAATTGGACAACGAGTCCCCTCCTTTCTCCTTCGATTTTTCCTCTTATCATGCATCATTTCATTGTGAATAGTTAAGGTTTTCAAAAATCCCTAAAAATAAAAAAATTTAAAATTTTTTCTAAAAAGTGCATTTAGTTTCATTTTATTCTCGTTTAGGTTGCATCATATGCATTGGAAACCTATGATGATTATGCCTTGCAAAGCCTAAACTCTAGCCTTTTGAATTATAATCTAAAGTGTGATGGATAGGATTGAACATACTAATAGTCTCGAAAAGTCTTGAAGTTCATGTGTCGAATCTGGAAATTTGAAAATCTATTAGTGTAGTCTCGAAGCCTGCTAGCTTTAGATTGTCTTCATAACTATTTGGACTTAACTTGAATTGCTAATTAGATTGCTCGAATGTATCTTGATGTGGTTTATGGCTTAAAATTTTTGTAACGGTTTAGTCACCCAAAAGCCCAAACACTTGTGGCTAAACCGGTCATTCTCATCTTTAGAATGATGTCCCTCTCCACCTTGAAACCCAATTACCCATGTTACATGTGAGTTTCTCTTCTTTAGTGGTTGATTGGAATTTAGCTAGATTGTCGACATCATCTAGCATTTAGGAAGGGTAACTAGGATTGGAAATGTTGGGAAGTTCTTAATAGCTTTGAATCTTTAGCCATAAGATTAGCTCTAATTCTTGATTCTAACGGGATAAGGATATAAATAGTTTGATGGTTCACGTTTCAAAAGAGGATGGTTAGAATCTTTGAAGAATGAAAAATGAATTCCCTAAGTTTTAAGAAAGGAAAAGCTCTAAGTTGAATAGCAAAGAAAGGTAGGCAAAAAAGCGAAGAAAAATAAGAAAGAATAGCCTAAGATATCAAATGGTAAAAGAAAGGGAGCTAGTGTAATATAAAATGATCTAAGGGAAGTAATGATAAGTCTAATGGAAAAGAGTTGGAAGCCTAAGTGATCAAAGAATGAAGAATGGTTGGTTTGGGAAGTTTGAATTCAAAAGAGATGGTTAGAATCTTTGAAGAATGGGTAGATGGGAAAGTTTAGGAATGGAATCAAAAGTTGTATTCCTCATTGCCTTTTGTCTCGTTTTGATTTTTCTAAATCAATCACTCTCTTTTTGAGTGATAACCCAATGATTTAGTGTGAACCTTCTTTTGATGCATTTGAATCCCCTTTCGACCTTACCAATTAAACCCGTCAAGATCATCATTTGAGCATGCTTCACTTGTGAAATTAATTGAATGTAGGAAGATTATTTGGACTAGATAGGTGGATCGCTTACCTTTAGTAATATAACAGATAGTAAAGATACATGAATGATTTGATGAGTAAATATATTAGTTCGGAATTGATGATGTATCACGTTTTAGATGTTACTTCACTAGGCTCTTGCTTAATCTTTTGGCTCTGAGGTTTCCACCTTTAAACCTCTCTCCTTCACTTTCCTTTGTGGTTTTCTTGTGGACAAGCAAAGACTAAGTTTTTGGGAGTTGATATCTCGTGTTTTTGATGCATTTTACCTTCCGTTTTGCATGCATTATTGGCCAAATCACTTACATATAGGTTTTATAGCTTGCATTTGCATTTCATATTATTATTTCAAGTGGTAGATGTGAAGAGACCAAAGTTATGGATCAAAAAGGAAGTTTAAAGGTGAAAAGGAGGCAAAACAAAGCATTACGATTTGTAGCAGCGGTTTATCCAAACCGGTGTGACTGTACCGGTCAACAGAAACCGGTATAGTACATCGCTATGAGGGCCAACATTTTCCAGGAACCTGCAGCGGGCTACCATAGCAGGGAACCCAAACCGCTATGGTTAACGACAGAACATACCGAGGGAGCATACCGGTTAATCCAAACCGGTATGGTCAACAGAAGTCAACATTTTCAGTTTTTAACCTTGTTTCAATCCAACTTTGAGTGGGTTAACCCAAACGATTTTAGGGAGACTATTTAAGCCTTTAACCTAATTTTGAGGAGACTAAGCTTTATTTTTTCTCTAAACTCCTTGTAATCTTTTGGATCTTTTATTCTATTTTGAGTTTGATTCTTGTTTTGATTGTTATTTTCCATTCCAAATGTTCTTCTAATCATGTATAATCACATATCTACCATTAGATTTTGTGCTTTCTCTATGATTAGTGAGTAGTGAACCTTAAGTGAATGGTTGGATAGATTAAAGGGATTAGATGAAGGATTGTGGTGTTTAGGTCTTGTAATTCATAAATCTTCTTATAGATGATGCCCTTAATGCTAGGATTGAATTGATTTCTCATTTCTAGAAGTTAGGAAATTTGCGTCCGAAAGGTGTTCGACAAAAGGCCAGAACCAATCTCTATAAGCTAAATGAGGCCTAACCAAAGAGATTTGTATTAGTTAGTTTAGTGATTAAGATAAATTGGATTTTAATGTTTCTCAATTGTGTAGTTTTTCAAGAGATTGTTTAAATTGCATAATTAGGAAAAGGATTAGTGCCATGAAAGTGGATTAGTCTAGGTTTTGGAATTTAGACCAATGATTAGCTTAATAGTTAGAATTGAACACCACATGAATTCATTTGATCACCTAAATTAATTACCTAAACCATTTGCTTAGCCTTTTTATATTTGATTTAATCTTAATTTTCAGTTGACTTTTGTTAATTGCAGTTGACTTTTGGAACTTTGACTTTTGTTTGACTTTTGACTTTTTGTTAATTTGAGATGATTGAACGTATCCAATTCTATTTGGTTTAGACTAAATACAATTCCAATAGGACTAATGTGTTAACATTAACCTGAATTTGGTTGATTCCTTAAGTTCTACAATGATTGATGAATGAAGTTGAGTATTTGCTTGAATAAGTAGGAAATTCTTGTTTATCAACTTCATTACTTATGAAATTATCTTCTAGGGATAGCTCACTGTTGTTTGAGGTATGTTAGGTGCTTAGGTAGATTGGGATGGATCTCTGGTTGATTATCCTTTGTCCTTAGGAGCTGCTTCACACCTGTTTACATCTTTCACCTTCTCTGCTTTTACTATGTTTTTGTATTTTAGTCTTTTATGCTTTCTTTTAGCTCCAACATGTTTCACTTCACTTAGGACATGGTAGTAAACCACTCATTTTTACTGTTTAGCTTGACTTAGAAGCATCCATTGCAATTTTGATTGTTAGTGCACTCCCAACTGGATTGACACCCCATCTATACTACAATGTTGGGGAAATGATACCCTTAGGACCTCAAAAATTATACTATCAGTCGAATGAGTGAATATGTCGAAAACTTAAATTTGATAGTTTGGGACGGTTTTAACGAGAACTGGAAAGCCGAAAACAAAAGTAAGAAGTCAGTAGCGAAACCGGAAACTAAAGAAAGAAGAAATCTAAAAATGCGGAACCGATACATAATATTGACGCTTCTCCTTCTTGTCATGAAGAAGAAGAAATTGTAAGTCTTTAATTCTTACTATTAGTTTTAAGTAGGTGTATATGTTTTTTTACTAATTTTATTAAAATAATAAAATATACGATTGTGGTGAGAATGAACGTTTTGACTATATAATCGTCATGAAGGTGATCCATACAAAATGATGGCTAAGGAAATACAAAATACGAAGTTGAAAAACTTTGTGAGATGGTCAAAAAGAAAAATGTTGAAACCAAGAGTCAATATATCTTGAATCCCACCAACCCCGTATTGACCCAACTCTCTGAAACCGAAATCAACTGTTTGGTTCTCGACATAAATTTTAAATAACCAGCATTTTAACACTATTTGGAGTTGGCGCATTCATGGGAAAATTAAATGAAATTATTCTAGTGGACAATGCTGAATAATGCTCTTTCGGTACTAGCTAATCTTTATCATCGAAAAATCTGTCTTTCGTCCTTGTGCCAACGATGTGGAGATGAGCCAGAAATTATACAACATCTCATTTTTAGTTGTCCGGTGAGTAAGGAAGTATGGAAACACTCCCCAATAATTCATGATCCTAATGCTGGAGTAAACATTACCCTTCCTGATAGCATCTTACGTCTCATTTCACTTAATTCTCACATTAATTCACCCTCCCCATAGTTTTCTTTAATTGCCTAGTCTATATGAAAAAGTCGCAATGCTTTACTATTCCAGAACGATAAGTGGTTTATACCGACCATTATATCTCATGCTAATGCTTATCATCGTGAATGGACATATTTTCTTTCCTCACCCTCCATTATTCCTCCTCTCTCCTCCATCTCTTCTAGCCATATAATTGCGTCCTTCTAGTATGTGCTGATGCTTCCTGGATATTTGCGGACATCAAGACAAGCATTGGTTGTTATTGTTTGATGCTTCCCATGGACTTCTGCTCACACGAAAATGCACTATTCACCTGGTTGAATCGAGCCTTGTAGCTGAAGTAGAGGCGATGAAACATGCTACAATTTCTGTAAAACGTCTCCAATATAGCCATATCCAATTATGCACTAATTCATGTGTTCTCTATGAGATATTAACAACATCAGAAAGGCGCAAGCTGCTAGATACGTCATCAACACTATATGTGCTGATATTGTCTCTACTATATGCTCTCATGATGTCTTTCAAAAAGATTTCAAGATCGGATAATAAAGAAGCTGGTAAATTAGCTAAAAGGGCACGTTGAGATACCTGCCCTCTTGTAATTTCATGGAACATAATGTAATTTTTTCTTAATGAATTACAAAGTTGACAAAAAAGGACGTCAACTAGGTCTCAGAAGTTTGCCGCACACTAAAGAGTTACATCGTCCTCGATATTGTACACAAGATAACAAAAAAAATAACAAAGTCTCTGCATGAAAATTATGCCGGTTTAAAGAACTGAAGAAGGAAATGGATGATATCCATCATATTATAATTTTGGGATTGTGTTTGCCATTAGGAGTTTGGTTTCACTAACATTTTGGATAAAATTATAATTTTTAAAAACATTTTGAATATTATTTTTAAAATTTATTAAAGAAATAAATAATATATTAGTTTTAACAAAATAATCAATTAATTTATTAATAAACAAAATAAAAAATTAACTAAATATTCTTAAAAATAAATTAATATATCCATATTTCCAACAAATGTAAGAAAATATGGTATATTTAATTTTATTATTTGTTACTATCTATATAAAAAATATATCAATCCTATATTTCCCAAATATAAATATATATATATATATATATATATATATATTTGACGACGAATTCTATCGAAAAACTTTTACTAATATTTGTTGACATTCGAGTGAACGTATAAATAATAATTTTCTCTTTATCAGAAAAATATATATAATTTTCTAAAATATGTATGAAACGTTTATCAAATAATCGTCAAAAATTCCAAATAAATCTTTGAAAAGTATGATACATTGAAAATAGATAATTTCTTACATGGAGATCGAAGTAATCATTTGTCTTTTTGGTACGAAAGATAATCTTTTGAGTTATAATATTATCTTGTCCGGAAAGTAATCATAGTAGTAATACTATGTACATTTGATTTTAATTTTCCTTTTAGAGGTCATTTTTAAAATATTTTTTTTTTATTTCTTTCTACTTTATCTATTTTATAACTTATTTATTATTTAAATTCAATAATAGTAAATTTATTTATTATTAAAATTAATAATGTGACGTATTAGTTAGGAAAAAAATAAAAAATTAAACTGTTTTTTAATGACAATTTTGTTAATTAACAAGATCATTGTTTACAAGTAATTGTAGCGCCAAAAGACAAAGATTCTTGATAGAAGAATCAAAAACATCAGTAACAACTAATTTTGCTAGATAATCTGCACATGTATCCGCCTCGTCAGAATTGTATCTTCATTTCATCCATTTGGAGAGTCCAAGAGTGGAAAATTTGAATATAATGATGCAACCGAAGATAACGCTTTTTTCCTTATGATCTAAATGATTCATTCATTATCCCCTTCAAAAAAAAAACTCATGTATAGTCCAACGACTGCATACTCCGTATTGCCCAAATTAAAGCTAAAAGTTATGCTTCTTCGATCGCTAATCGACCATGGTATCATCTATGTCCACAATGAAGAAAACGACAGTGATCATCTCGGGTAATCCAACCCAAACCAAAAAATGTAAATCCATTGCAGTGGGATGTATCAAAATTATATTTTACTCAATTACTAGGTGGGGGCAACCAGCTTCTGTATCCTTTCGGAAGCAAGGCGGAGGACTGTGATACTTGTCTCGAAGTTACTTCAACTCATTCTTCAACATCCCTAGTTGATCTTGCACATAGGTTATGGATGCCAAGAAATTGAAGATTATACAGAAACGTGTTTCTTGACATTGAAATATGCTAAAATATCCAAAATGACCTTAATCTTAGACAGGTGGAAAGGTACTACCTAGCGCAAGATTTATAAGAATTTGCAGCTTTGTTGAAAAAGAGATATGTGGATCGAACAAAAGTGGTAAATTGAATCCTGTGAATCTCCAGACTCCCTAAGCGTAGGGACAAGTAAAGAATAGATGATCGTTGGTTTCGTCTTGTAAACAACATCTTGGACATGTTGAAGCAGTAGTAACATGTCGTCGTTGAAGATTATAAAAGGTTGAAAAAGTATTCGAGCTTAATCTCTATATGAAATGTTTTAACTTCAGGGCTATCGGGAGCTTCTATATGTTAGCCGCAGCCTCAGGCTACGGTGGATGAGGTGTAGCATTAGGATTCATGGATGCTAAAGCTAGTCCATAAGTTGATCTTGTCGTAAAAGATCCATGTGAAGTATAATTCCATAAGTTTCGGTATGGGACAACAATTGTAGGTATATAAAGTTCTCGTATTAGATCATGATCACAATCATATATGTGTAACGCTAATGCTAACTTATCCCACGTCTTTGAAACTTGGTTGAATAGTGTTGTGACGGGAAGATCCCGTGAGTCTGGCTATTTGGTAAAATCAAGTCTAGGTGGTGAAGTAGGTAGCCAAGGTTCATAACTTATCATGATGGACTCCTCATTACCGATGTCCGCACCTAACCTTTTCTTAACTAGTTTTTTGACAAAGCAAAGAGACTGTCATCTATAGGATGAACATCTTCCTGGTCTAGCATTAAGAAAGCTCCCGTCTTTATAATATCTAGCACGATATAATCATGCAACTAGAGAGCTCAGGCGATTAAGAATCTTCCATGCTTGGCTAGTTAAAAGTGAGTGGTTAATTAAAGGGTAATTGCAATGATACATTATATAGTCTAGAATTAAGTAAATGACATCTAGTTATTAGATGTACTATGCAATATTTTTTAAATGCCATTTTACCTTTTCGCTCTTTTTCTCACCCACTCTCTCTTTTTCTCATTCCTTTTCATTCGCTCAATGTTTTCTCACCACTTTATAGGTAATATACAAACTACTTCATATATATGGATCACTACCATTTATTTTTGAGTTTAGAGTTTATTTTTATGTGTTTATGTGTATAGGATTTAGGTTTATGTGTTTAGGGTTTAGTTTTATGTTTTTAAGGTTTATATATTTTGTTTAGGGTTTATATTTTGGGGTTTTATGTTTATATTTTAGGTTTATATTTTGGGGTTTTGGGTTTATATTTTGGGTTTTAGGTTTATATTTTGGGGTTTTGGGTTTATATTTTTGGTTTTAGGTTTGTATTATGGGGTTTTGAGTTTATATTTTGGGGTTTTGGGTTTACATTTTGGGTTTTGGGTTTACACTTTGTGGTTTTGGGTTTAGGATTTTTCAGTAGTCCAACTATTGTGTTTATATTTTGGAGTTTTGAGTTTATATTTTGGGTTTAGGATTTATATTTGAGGTTTTGGGATTATATTTTGGGTTTAGGGTTTATATTTTTTGGTTTAGGTTTATATTTTGGAGTTTTGGATTTCTATTTTTTCCAGTAGTCCTGCTATTATGTTCAGTAGTCTGACTATTCATGGGTTAATATTTTATTAAAAAAATTCACTATTCACCATTTAACAAATATAAATCCGTTTTAAATAATTTTAGTCATGTTAGATTCATAAAAAGAAAATTGTGTGTTTTTAAGTAAGGTTTATAAATTGATTATTTGAATTAAAAATGTTAATCTTTAAAAAAAGAAAGGAAGGGGTGGAAAAAAAAGCAAGAGAGAGAAGGAGATGAGGTACAGTGGACTACACACTTGCGCGAGTGGACTACACACTTGCGCGAGTAGACTGCACACAAGGGCTGCGTGGAGATATCAGTAACTTATTGTTACCAACAATCCAATTATACAAAGAAATGTACATTGAGCTAATTTACTAGAAAAATGCCATTCCACAAATTAACCCTTAATTAAACTATTTTTTATGTTTGTATTTTTAGTTTAGGGCTATTTATTGCCCCTGCCATAATGGAGACTAATGTTTTGGTGAATTCCATAATGAGCTTTGTTTGTAATATATGTCATAAAGTACAATGGCTTTGGCATGCTCGAAAGACTCTTCTACCCTTTGCGTGGTGTGGTGCTGTTTTGGTGGGAGATAAGTGTTTCGTACAAATGGCATTTAAGAGCTTTAATTGTGATTGGATTGGATTAATTAAAATAAATATAATGAATAAGTGAGAAATTAATGGGTAAATCAATATTTTCGAAACTAGTTGCCATTAATTTCGAAACCTCCATTAATGACAAGTAGTGAAGAAGCTGGTGCGATTTAAGGTAAATGTGCTAAAAAAAATGTTTGTCGTAAACTAAAGGGATATAGCGATATTGATTGCGGTGGAAGATAGGTAGACGGTTTTTCTGAAGTGGACCATAAAATTGTTTCGTCTATAAACTCTTACTATTGCTAATATACGGACATGTTTGTTTACATACCTAGTTAATTCTCATCTGAGACTATGGACAATAATCTACTAGTAATCGTTGGAGAGTGGGAGTGTCAAAATTCAGGAACATGGAATTTCCATGTGGCAAGGAATATGTATGCAAAATGTATCCAAATTAGAGAAGATGATGATTACTCAAGGTTGAAAGCAAAAATAGTTGAAGCTTATGGTGAAAAAATACATGAAAAACATATTTGTTTGAGCTACTGGAAGTAGGTCGACGATGTGGTTTTCACCCAGGCAAGGATGCCCCCAATTTTTGTCGATAGCAATAGTAGTTTCGAGCGATTCAAGAAAACGATGGCTGAAAGTGATGGACTAAATATGTATATGTCCATGAAGGAGGAAGTTCCGGTGGACAACTCTGGGGGGAAATAGGAAATACGTGTCCGAAAAGATTGGTCAATGGACAAAATGAAATGGGGTGTGATGGACATGAGGAAAACATATCTATGAGCGTAGGTTGTCGCGTGGAGGACAACAAAGTTCTAGCTGAGTTAGAGGGTTGTGGACATAACCTAGATTTGTCCGAGAACGGAGAGCGTGGGGTGGAGGGCAACAACACTCATGCTGAGTTAGGAAGTTGTGGACATAATATAAACTTGTCTATGAATGAAGAGAATGTCGTGGACAGCATGGAAAAAGAGTTAGTAATTTTCTGTCCACCGATTGTCTTTAAAGATCCAAATGTGAATGAAAACAAAAATGTTCAGATCGGCCAAACATTCGAAGACGAAAGCTTTCTAGAAAATGTGGACCAGTTTGAAATGAGATATCGGAAGTGTGGTAGGTTAAATGATTCACGTGGTTCTTTGGAAGGAGTAATCGGCACCAGTCGTGGACATAGTGGACTTTTGTGTCCACAGGGAATGTTGGAAGACAGACCTACCTTTAATTTGTTGGAGGAAGACACTCCAAAAAAGCGAAGGCGACCTGGTAAAGAACATGTAACATATAGCAAGAACACATACACTATTGGGGGCACCGGGAGTGAGGATGGTGATGATAGATGGTGATGATGGATGGTGCGAAAGCATGGATGAACCCCTTGACTATGATTTCGACGTCATGAGGGAGTACATTGATAACGAGTATCCAGACGACTTGGATCCATATTCTATTGCCAACACAAACATGGATAGGGAAAATTAAGCTTCCCATGAGCGTGATGGACGTGATTCCGCCTCCGTTGCGGATGGACAGACAACCGAATGTGAGTAAATAACTTAGTAATTATATAATTACGATGGATTTGACGTAGATACAGTCTGTTCTTGTTATTTTTAGCGTATTATATATTATGTGCGTGTTTGTAGGTATTGATGTCGAGAGTGGACATGAAACAATTAGCAGTGGACAGGAGGATTTGCATTCTGGTGGACATGTTATGCATCCGGTTGATGGACGTACTGTGCAAGTTCTCGGTGGAAAGGATGTTGATGTCCCTGTATTTGGTACTAATTTTTGTGAAGGGGCAATGGGTTTAATGGGTATGGCAGGTGATGCACCACCATCCAGAGATAATGTTAGAAGGGTAGACAGTGACCAAGAAAATATGAGTTTGAGGAAGGGGGTGATGCGATTCACATAGGGATGTCTTTGAAGAACAAGGGAGAGTTGCATAAGGCCATATCAATGTACTCGGTGAAAAGGCTATTCAACTTTAAGGTGCATGCTTCTGATAAAAAGGAGTCGTTTACGTATGTTCTGATGCGAAATGTAATTGGAGAGTATACGCCACAATGAACGACAATTCTGAACATGTGGAGGTAAGGAAATTTACGTTAATCCATGCATGTGATGTTAATGCAAGGTCTCAATACGAAAAAAGGCAACTTCTAGCATACTTGGAGAGCTTTTGAAAGCAAGATATGCACATGGAAAAGTGATTCCTCGAGCGTGTTATGTGCCACAAATAGTTTTGACCGATTTTAATGTTACTATATCATATATGAAAGCTTGGTGTGCGAAGAAAGTGGCTATGCAAAGAGGTAGGGGGAGTGAGGAAGAAAGTTATGAATTACTTTGTAAGTATCTACATCTACTCACTCTAACAAACCCAGGTACGATCTCAAAGGTGAAAACAGTGCAAGGACCCGTGGATGGGCAGAAATTGTTCAAGTATTTATTTGTTGCATTTGGAGCTTCCGGAGCTGGGTACAAGTATTTGAGGAATGTGGTCCTCATAGATGAGACACAAACAAAAGGGAAATATAAGAGTTGTTTGATAGCAGCAAGCGGACATGATGAGAATTACCAGATTTTCCATTGGCGTTTGGCATAATTGACGGGGAAAACATTGCTGGATGGACATGGTTTTTCACACAACTTCTGACTTTTGTCCATGACACAGAAGATCTCGTATTTGTTTCGGACCGAAACCAAGCGATATACGCAGGACTAAGGAATGTTTATAAACTTGCCAAACATGGAGCGTGTATTGTTCATTTAGATAGAAATGTCAAACATAGGTTCAAGTGTGAAGGTCTTGCCTTAATGGTTTCAAATGTTGCAAGGTCCTACACGATTGGCAAACTAGGTATTGGTTCGAGAAGGTGCAAGAACGTAATCCTAACTGTGCTGACTATTTATTAGACATCGGATTAGCTTACGGGACTCTTACGTACTTCCCTGGTATGAGGTACAATCTCATGAGTAACAATATATGCAAGTCTCTAAATGTCGTGCTTCAAAAAGACATCAACTTCCTGATAGCTACAATGGTTGAATCTATTGGCACATTGTTGATGAGCTGGTTTTGTGCGCGCAAAAAGATCGCCATGGAAGCTAAGACATATTGTACCCCTGAGATTGAAGACATATTGATTGAACATCTAAAAGATGCAACAGATTGTGCCGTAATTGGAGCTTCACAGACTATTTACCAAGTCAATGATGGTAGTGGTTGTGTATATACAGTAGATTGGAGAGGAAAACATGCACATGCATAGTGTTCGACGTTTTCCGAATACCATATTGCCATGCTTTAGCTGCTGTTGGTATTAGGAACATCAATATTTACACTTTGGTTGGGAAATGTTACTAGGTTAGTGAATGGTTGAATCTGTGGACATAAATAATTATGCCGCCTGCAAGAGAGAAAGACGTTGATATGCAGATAGCATTGGTGGGAGAACATAACCACCCCCCTAGAATGAAAAGGGGTTCGGGCAGGCCAAGGATAGTTAGGATCCCATCACAAGGCGAACACCGGGTAAGTTATTTATAACATAGTTACTCGTAGAAAAAAAATTTATAGTTCACAGTTTCAGTGCATAAAGACACTGAACATATGTTTTCTACTATTAAATGATCAAAGATCGACACGGGCAGCACAGAACTGCACCGCATGCAACCTACCAGGACACAATAGAGCAAGCTGCAAAAACCCGTTATAGAAGTAAAAAACATGACTATCTTTTGTTGTATTATAATGGACATGGGCTGTAACTCTTTTTGTAGTATGTACTAATTTAGATTTTGTCTAAGATGGACAAAAAAGCTGCCTAATATGTCCATATATTTGTATATGTGGTTGTCGTACCGGTATGCCTTGTGCCTGATTCAAATAACTTTTGTATTATATTATACAATGGTTGTTTAGAGGAGAGGATCATAACCCGTGTGTCATGAATTTTACTCTATACCGCGAAGTTTTTCTATGATGGGCGAATCCTAGATTGATGTCTACGTTAGAAAGGTCTCCGATGGATAGACTTTGTTTTCTTTGTATCCGCGGAAATGTATCTTGTCGATGATGCAATATTTGTGAGTGTGGACATAAATATATATCGTGTTGTAGGTCTAAGATGGACAAAAACTCTGCCTAATATGCCCATATTTTTGTATATGTGCCTGACGTAGCGGTATGTCTTGTGCCTGATCCAAATAACTTTATATTATATTATACAATGGTTGTTTAGAGGAGAGGATCATTACCCGTGTGTCATGAATATTAATCTATACCGTGAAGTTTGTCACTGATGGACGAATCCTAGATTGATGTCTACGTTATAAAGGTCTTCGATGGACGGACTTTTTTTTCTCCGTATCCGCTGAAATGTATCTTGTCGATGATGAAATATTTGTGAATGTGGACATAAATATATATCGTGTTTTAGGTCTAAGCTGGACAAAAACTATGCCTAGTATGTCTATATTTTTATGTCTACGTTTGAAGGGTCTTTTATGGACATCAATTGTTATTGTGGACGGACTTTGTTTTCTCTGTATCCGCTGATATGTATCTTATCCATGATGCAATATTTGTGAACGTGGACATAAATATATAAAATTGTGGACAGATTATTATTTTCAACGTAACGTTGAGAAAAGTATAGAATCATAACATGTGTGGTACAAGTACTGGATAAATATACATCAATTGGAAATAATAAGCGATTGACGAGAAAATATTCGGTTCAATAGAACTATTTAGAATTTCTGTAAATATTTTGTCCATCACCAGTAATACGCTTTCCAAAGCTTGAAAACACAACATTCTAAGAAGCATTCCGGGCATCTATTTGTCCGGGTGCATCTGTAACAATAAGGACGGTATGACCTAGGAATGTATCTTCTTAGTACCTTCGCTATGGACATCTTTTTCATAAATTTGTTGTACACATGGTGCAGAAGTCAGAGACAATTTTCTGGATTACACATGTAGTGTACTCTGATGATGGGTATACTGATAAAAATCTCACCATCCTACCAACTCCATATTTGACTCTTCCATCACAATAAAGGAATATAGATCCTACCAAGTTGATTTTCAATGAACAGAGCAGAGCATGTGTTAGGTTTAATAACTCAATGGCATTAGCAAAATCTCCTTCGCATGCAACCAGGAGTAAATTCTCAAAGTAACATACGGCTACGTTCCTAGCATGTGCACACCGTGAAATAAAGTGCTGGAACTTGGACCTGGTGGATGCAAGGTGTGGAAATGATTCAACCGTGTGCAAGGATGTCGTCATCAAAACATGTGGATGCAATGCCAAACTTGAACTAGCTTTTCCACTAGCAATTAGAGGACCCAAGTGTTCGAAACCAGACTATCTAACAAGTGCTACAATTGATAGTTTAACTTCGAAGGGTAAAGAGGCTATATCGAAATAGTCCATCATTCTGTATAAGAGTGAAAATGAGAGTGAGAAAATGTTGAGAATCAATAGGTTTATATTGTACGTTACACAACATTTATTATGTGAACCACCATTTAGTATGTGCCAATATTTGTTGGCAGTAAATGACAACTGTACTCTCATCTCCCCAACAACTCTTGGTGATGGAACATGTGGGTCCCCCACAACACCCAAAATATTAAAGTACCCTTGTTATGTAATGCCAAAAATCTAGAACATGTGTTAAAAGACAGCATTTGAAGAAATATACACGTGGTGCATAGATAAGTGCATGCCATTCTCGTTATAAAAGTTGCACGAGAACAAAAGTTAAACAAAAGATCCACATAATTATGTTTAAATTCTCATCAATAAGTTTGATAAAGTCATAGACAAATATGAGAGAAACACTCATCAACCCCTAAGTTGCTTCACAAATTCTTCGTAGACATCGACCGCATAGTGCATGCGCATGTTGTCCGCCATCCTGTCTGTTATCCCACCCAATAGATAATCTTGGTTGTGTAGTTCGATGAACTTGGTCGAGAATATCCTACAATCTCCACTTCGATGGTTTTGAGATATATCAGGTAAACGCTCGTAAACAAATGTAGAAGGTGGCGGGGTCTTCATGAACTGTTTGGGTACAAGCTGGTCGGTTGCAGCTGCCAACATGTCCACCAGTGGGGTCATCATCGTTCCCATCTTCCGCTTTCCAGTTGCACTGTGCAATGGGTCAAGTATGATTACCTTCCCTGTTATGAGATCAATCACCAAGGCAACCCAATGTTTTTTGCCCCAGTTCATGGGAGCATACAAGGTGTCAACGTCTTGGTACCATGAAATCTTGTTGAGCCTGTTTGGGATGATGCCTTTCACATAATTTCTTGTGCTGCTGTTCCAATTCCACGACCCCCTGTTTTGGGCCTTCTTGAATTGATCATGATCGGTACAAAGCATCCGTGTGAAGAACGTGTCCATTATCGCAATCATTTTCTCTACCAAGGAATCACCATATTTCTTCCACAAGAGACTCAAAAGTGCATCAATATGCTGCAAAAATTGAACGACATAATATAATAATTAATAAAATATGGAACGAACAAATCATGTGGTGGCATTTGACTTAAGCTAGAGTCCACCCAATTCTGAGGTTTATAAATGTCCATGAAAATTGGTTGGTGAAAGAATGTCAGTCAATGATGTACTCCCTGTAAAAAAACATACAACTATTAATATTTCAGTGTATATACTCACATTGTAAATTGGGTAATTGTTGAGAAGTACGTACTTTTTCTGTGATTTCAGCTCCTTCATGAATTTTTTTCAATGTCATCATCCAGCCTCGAGAAGGAAGGGTGGACCAATCTGCTGTGGACATATCTTGGGGTGGTGGAACCCCTGTATTTTCTTGGGCGTTTCTTACCCCTTTGCAGCTTTTTACCAGCCCGCTTTTTAGATGCAGAGTCCTATACCTTTGCCATATCACCATCAGAGCCACCTGCATCAGATTTTGGTTTCTAAAACATTATTGACTTTCCATAAGACAAAGGCGTGTGTAGAATATTATAAAAAATTGTAAAACATTATGCAGTAAAACACAAAAAGGCTTGTTGTGTATTCATGAACCGTGCCTTCTACGTTCCCTTCTTCCACTTCAACATCGTCAACCTCAAACGAATCCTGAATTATTGACAATATGAGTAAGTCTTTATGAATTTGAATGACATATATATCGTCATGGGCCTTTCTCTCACTCGTATGGCAAGTAAGAGAATATGATATTTGCATTACTTCTTCACCTCCACCACGTGAAAGGCCATCCTCATTTTCTCATCCAATTTTTGATTCGACACAATTTTGGAATAGGCGTCCTTTAGCTGAGGAAAAGAATTAACAAGTACATAAATAATGTCCACGTGTATATAAGTTATGTCTATGGATAATTCTTCCATGGTAGGATAGAATGTGTATGAATTATTTGTCCACCCAGATAATGTTTGACTCCTACATTTGTTTACTCAAAACTTTCCATCCACAGAGATTTTGCTAAGTGTATGACCACTTTCTGTCTAAAATACACCTGAGGTAAACAAGGTGAACTGAAATAAGTTAACTTACGGCTTTCAAATCACTTTGTGGGGGTCAGATTGAGTTATGCAATTTTTCCTTCCCTCCTTCCTCGGCTTGCTTAAGGACAAGAGCTGCTTCAGCCGCTTGGTTAGCCTGAAAAGAAATCTACTTGCTAAACATCAGCTTGAAAAAGAATTAAATATACAATGTTATAGTATGTTTGTCCAACTCATGTATAGCTGGTCCACAGTATGTCCATGTACAACTATGAAAAACTTGTCTACGAGGAAAATATATCTATGTACATGACTCCCGTCTATGTCTATAAAGAAAATAATGTTCACAGATACCTCGTCTTCTTCTTCATCCATTTCATAGCTGGACTCGCTTTCGGAAGAAGAGTCCTCGCCCTTTGACAAATAACAAAAAATCCAATATTAATTATAAGTAATATTCTTACCTAACATATATAGGTATATGCTAAAAATGGGTTTACAAAGTCAAGTAGTCCAAATTTATTTATCCTGTGAGAAACTTTGTTTTCTTCTCCATATACAACATCCACCTCTATATCATTCTGACTTGAGACCTTAGGAATAAGATGTTTAGAGTTGGTGTAAGGTTATTATCACAAATGTAATTATGTTTGTGGTCTTTGAAGCATGTCAACTAAAATAAATTCACTTACTGCTTCGTCTTCCAATTGGGCAAGCCCAATTTCCGCATTCACTTGCTCTTCCACCTCTTCGTCAGCTACCTCGTGCTTTTTGTCGTAAACTTCTCCAGCCTGAAACAATAGAACCTTCATGGTAGCACCATATGTCCATTAGATTATGTCCACCCACGCTCTTAAATTATGTTTGTGGTATTATGTCCATTATAACACGAAACCATATGTCCATAAGATTATGTCTAGAAATTATGTTCGTTGTATTTTGATGCATGACAACTAAATTAAATTCACTTACTGCTTTGTCTTCCATTTGGGCAACCCCAACTTCTGGATTCACTTGCTCTTCGACTTCTTCATCATCTACTTGGTGATTTTCCTCGTAAGCTTCTACAGCCTGACACAACGGAACCTTCATTAAAAGACAATATGTCCATTAGACTATGTCCACCCACGGCATTGGCTACTACAGATGACTACGGTTTGAAAAATATTTCCATAGTGTAAACATACTAACCTCTTTACGTTCAACTGTTCCAACTACCTCATCCTCTTGTTCATCAATTTCATCACTCGCCTCGTTCTCAGATTCAGATTCGTCCCCCTGTGAGAAGGACAAATATGTTCATTAACATATAGAACTGGTATGGTCCATATGATGACAACCAATTGTTATGTGCAAACGTTTAATTATTTCTACATATGGCTTACCAGGTCAACTATTTCGGGAATACGTTGCCTATTCGATACATTATCTTGTACATAACTACCCTCAACCTTCTCAGCAACTTCAGTTTGTGTTGTTTCATCCACGGTATCCCCCTGTCCATTTGCAAACAGAATATGTACAATCAAGTCCTCCAACATTGTCCACGAGTGGCCATCATGTAAATAAACTTACTTCGCTTTCTTTTGTGGACTTTCCGTCGTTTTGTCCATCGTTGTAAACTATGTCCATGAGTATGTGTTGTGTTTGATTGTTCTGCACCAACATATAAATAATAATGTAAAAAAATTAGTTCAATTATCTACAAAACATATAAACATATCATAGCTGGTTTTTTTTCCTATCACTCCCAGTTCAATTACCCATAGACCATCCCTCCGTAATAACGCTTCACCCTCTTTATAAAGAGCCTCATTACTTAAAATCATATGCATCTTGGGACAAGTGACTACCGGTGGGGCACTATTTGGGTGCTGATCATCCCTATGTTCATCGGGTTCGGTTTTTTCATTTGCAATATCCTCATCTGTTATGCCCTCCTAATTGTCAGAGACTGAAATTAGTTTTTGGCTCAACTTTATGATATTCAAAAATTGAAACCAACTTCACACTGATATTAATATACCTTCACCGGCACCTCTTTATCAGTTGATGTGTAATGTCATCGGGTCTTTGTAGTGGAGCTACATCTTCATTCATATCCAACGGCAATGATTGTTCTTCTACAAAATCTAAACGCTTGCAAGCTTTGGAAGACACCTCAAATATGCATACAATACACAAAATAATTATATATAATGTAATATGGAAAAACATTGCCTAAAGTGGCATCGCAATTATCGTTCAGCGTACAACAAACCTTCACTTCGGATTGGTTCAATATTTGGCCTTCGTCAACTTTTTCCTCAATGGACATATCGAGGTTCGTTTCAGTGGCCTTGATTCATGTCTGGTCTATTTCTCCAATGTGTTAAATCGGCATAATCTGAGGCTGTCAACCAACATTTTCTCAGATCATCAATTAAATAATTGCACATCTGTATTCTATAACCGTATTTTCCAAAAATTACTTACATTCTCTGATATTTTTGCCAGTACATTTTCTACCCCAGGGTAATCACCAAAATCCTTCTTCTCCTCCGTATATACACCACCTTCTTCCCCTTGCCTTGGAGGTGTACTCTTCTTAACTTGTTCTTCACACGTGAACTTGCCACCCTTGCGCATTTCAGAAATAATGTCGTCCATTATCTCGTTCTTCATCCTCAACTTCTCACTCTCCATGTGAACCGCAATTTTCTCAGCCTGTTTAGCGAGAATCTCCTCTATGAGTTGGTAGTTCACATTTCCTCGACATGTTTGTAGACATCTTCAACCTTAATCATTCCGTCCTTGTCCACCTCTATGTCACTAGATGTGCAATGTTTTTTCCCTTCTCATCTATTGAGCCCATCTTTGGGCTTTTTGGATGCCTTTGCATTTTTGTGTTTGTCCTCCTTTTCAGTTACCACAATGGGATCAAAGTCAGTCGACCCCCCCCCCTCCAACCACATACTTTTGTAAAATTTAAACCCCTTAGCTATCAAACATTCCATGTAATCCGCAGATTCGTCTTCCACCTCATCGATCCTGTAGTCATTCACCTCCGTGTACGTGTGGTCGTCTGCCATAAGTAGGGGTGCCACATACATCTGCTTTAAGACAACAAAATTGAAATAAAATTACAATTACATAAATATATCATTGACTAGTGGAAATAAATTCCTGTGTGGACAAACTATCTACTGAACCAAACAATCATAAAAATGTGGACGAAATCACCAAACACTTGTACCTCACAGATGGACATAAATTACAGAGTGGACAATTTAGAAAGATTCACTAGTGCCAGTCGTTAAATAAAACTTTTAATCCCCTAGATGGACATGTTTTCATAATGGACAATGAATGTAATAAACCCAAACCCCCTTCCATGTGGACACAATAATGGAACTCTGTTGGACATAATTTATGTAATGCTATACAAAATCGAATAGAAAATTTACTGTTGGCGAGTTCTCCAATTGCATTATGTTGGCATTGTGAAATGTTCTACACACAGGCAAACTCATGATCGATTCATGGGTAAAGTCATGGTCACCATCCTCTGGTTGCGGTAGAATCTTTATAAGTTGCGGTATAGCCTGGAAAAAAAAACAATTGGAGCCCAATCGTGAATCCATGTGTGGCGGTATGAGAACCGTTTAGTTTCGCTCGTAGTCGTTGGACGTCCTTGCATAATTTTCCCACTTTGACCATCTCAATAGTGAGCAGGAAAGATTCGCGGCCCCATGGATACTCTTGAAACGCTTCAATATCCTTCAACATCTCCACTATTCTGTTTGTTGGTCTAACCGGATTGGTTCTACACAACAAAATCCCTTCGACAATGACAAGAAGAGCAAGCCGGATGCGTCGCCACTCTGGCATTCTCTGCGAGGCAAGCATGTTTTTTGTCGGTTTTCAACCACCCGACAATGTCTTTTATTAGAACACTCTCCTACTTACTATCTATAAGCTTGTTCCAATACGACTTTTTTGGATCTTCCGGATTTTGGAGCCTATCTAATACCGACTTCTCATGAAATGGTCCACATGGAAGCCCGGTTGAAATACCAAATTCACCGAGTGATAGAAAAAAGGGATTGCCACCAAACACAAACCATAACTCATATTTCCTAGCTGTTACTAGAGACCGGCATAGCATTTGGTGGACAAACTTTCCCAACAATGAAGCAATTCGAACAGGGATGTTGAATAATGGCCAAAACACTGAAGATTTAAGAAAGTCAAATGCTTCAGTACCTTCTAGAGCGTCAACCAAGTCAAGAAGATACTTAGGCTTGGAGTACGAATTGATCATACCCCCTGGTGGGTACCTGTTAATCGCATAGAGCCTGCGTGGTAGCCGAGTGCGATCTACCATCATCGAGCTCTCGATGTGGACGGTCTCTGCTTCTATGGTGGATGAGATTTTCAGTCCCTGATGGACAACTTCATTTTGACTAATTTTATGTCCACTTGATTAAGAGTGCCACTGTAGACCAGATCTGGATTACGTTGTAATGCGTCTGTGGATGAATGATCCAGATCCTGATGGAAAGGATCTGGTATTGTTTCCATTGTTTTTTGTGCCTCATTGTTGTGTCCATGGGGGACTAGGGTTTTCTCCGTCCTTGTGGAATCAGCAGAACGAGACTTAGTTACAGGGCACTGCATGTTCTTTTCTTTTTGGTCTCGGGGGCTTGTCGGCGGTTTGCTTTCCTATAGATTTGTCAGTCACCATCGGCCTCTTCCCAGACACCATCGATGTCTTGCTTCTGGTCTCGCGCTGGGTCGGGTTTTCAATACCCTTTTTCTCCGACACCGTCGCTGCTTCATGAGTAGTACAACTATTCGCCTTCGTCTGTATCTTTTCCGAAATTGGTTTAGCCATATCGGTTTTTTTAATAGTGGTCGCGGTGGTTGAAACACCCCATCCCGGACACTAAGTTTGCGGACAGCCATTTCACGCCAAAATCACTAAGTGACTCGGCCAATCAGTCCATTTTTAAGCCTTAACCATTTTTATGTCAAATTCATGTGATGTTCGATATTTTTATTAAGCCTTAAGGCAATACCGAGACTAAATGATGCATTAGAAGTAAAGAGTTGATTTTATTAATATTAAATAGGATTCAATACAACTTGTTCCATTCACTATAAAAGTCTATGACAAGTTAAACGTAAAGATCCTACAATTTACCCAGTCTTGGACACCACTCTTCCTTCCGGCCTTCAGTCCCGCACTAAGCCACTTCTTTCCCGAAATCCCCTTTAGTCCCTGAAACAGAAAGAGGCATAAGTAATCCAACATACTTAGTGAAGCGATTTAGATTGCCTTAATCGTTTAACTTAAGTTTTAGTCTGTTTTAGTTTAATCAAACACAATTCCGGATTTCCAAATAGTCCACTGATCCAACCAAGGATCTTGGCCGGACTGGGTAAGTTCTGGCAGAATCACCCGTTCCCCAGCAACTAGTCCCATTCGCCTCACCTTAAGTTCGGTCCAACAGATTATCCTGAAACCCACATCTTTCCGTTGTTCTATCGATTTATATGTAAATATGTGACCATCCGACCATACTTAAGAATATAATTGCGCATGACCATCCGATCGGTTCTTCACTCACAGACTTAGCCGTTTGAAGTGACAGAATCACCGGTTTGGCTAAGAGATGGAGCCTTGGCCGAAGCCGCGGTCCGATTGGACTCACCTTAGTCTTTATCGGTGAATTCTGCACTGAACCCGCCATCTTTCCACTTGGACTGATAGATTCACGATCCTCCCATCCGAATATCCGATCTCCCCTAACTTTCGCCCTTAAACCGCACTGGATTGACTTAGTCGATTTTTAGAGATTTTTGGTGTTTGTACATGCGCAGAAATGGGGTTAAGGCACTCTATTTTTAGAGTTTTGGCCTGAAACCGCCCAAAACCGCCAAGCCACTTGCGCCTGTTCGAACTGGCGCGATTGGCCCGACCAGGTGCGAGTTGGCATAACCGCCCAATCGCCTATAACTACCCAGCTCGGCCCAACTGCCCAGCTAGTGTCCAGTTCACTTAGCTGGGCCAGTTGACCTAAGCTAGCTTGAGCTGACCTGAACTGGACTGAGCTAAGCTGAGCTTTAACTCAGCTCATCTAGCTGCCATAGCTCAATTGTTCGGCTTCCTTGAGTTGAACCTGGGCCAATGAGTTAGCATGCGACTTTACTTAGCCATTTGAACATTCCATTCTTCGTGGCTAAGTCCGACCTTTGGATTTCCCCTTTCAAAACCAGTTTCCTTAACCCAAACCCAAGGCCATGTTTTTGCTCGGATGGCTCGGATCATCGGACTTAGGAAGTTCGAGGATGTTTCAAGTCTCCCCCACTTGCAATGTAGTCGTCCTCGAATCCAAGTCCTGAATTCTTTCTGTTTAAATGACCCATACCCTACCTTTTTGTTCCTTAGCCATACAACCAACTATCCCCAAATGACTAAGTAACAAAAAGATAGGGCTTCAAGCATCATTATGTTCAAAAAATTTGGGAAATTCAACCTTCATTATGGTTTCTGTTTCCCACGTTTCCTCTTCGGTTCCATCCAAATCCCAAACAACTTTAACCATTTGAACCACCTTTCTCCTGGTTTTCTTATCCATCCGATCCAAAATCCGAACTGGTTTAGCTTCCACATTCAAATTCCTCCTTAAGTCTTTTGGCGTTTCTTTGGCCACCTTATCTTGTTCGCCCAAGCATTTCCTTAACTGCGATACATGGAATACATTGTGAAATGCTTCCATCTCCGCAGGCAAGTTCAACTTGTATGCGACTGCTCCAACCCGTTACAGAATCTGGAAAGGTCCTAAGTATCATGGGCTTAACTTCCCACTTGCAGAAGTTCTGGCTCTTCCTTTGAAAGTTATCATTTTCAAGTAGACCAACTCGCCTACTGAAAATTCAATGTCTTTCCTGCGCTTGTCGGCATAACTCTTCTGCCTATCTTGCGATTCTTTCATATTAATCCTTAGGAATTTTATCCTTTCCGTGGTTTCTTCTAGAATTTCTGGATCCATCAGGCTTTTCTCCCCCACTTGGGTCCAGCATAACGGTGTTCTACAAGGTCGTCCATACAAAGCCTCATAAGTGGACATTCCAATACTTTCTTGGAAACTGTTTTCGTAAGAGAATTCAGCCAAAGGCAGATATTTCTCCCACGACCTGCCCCAATCAAGCACACAATCCCGCAGCATATCTTCCAACGTTTGGATAGTCCTTTCCGACTGCCCATCTGTTTGTGGGGTGATATTTCATACTCATGTTCACTCTTGTTCCTAAGGCTTTTTGAAAAGCCTTCTAGAAGTGTGATGTGAATTTCGAATCTCTATCCGAAACAATGCTTTCTGGAACTCCATGAAGTCTCACGATCTCGTCAATGTACTTGCCAGAAATAACTTCGGCACCATCAGTTGTCTTGATGGCTATGAAGTGTGCATATTTAGTCAATCTGTCCACCACCACCTATATCGCATCTCGCTTGGACTTAGTTCTTGGCAAACCCGTTACAAAGCCCATTGTAACATGATCCCACTTCCACTCCGGAATGGATAAGTTTTGCATCAAGCCGCTTGGAACTTGATGTTCTACCTTGATCAGTTGGCAGGATGAACACTTGGATACCCAAGCAGCCACATCCCTTTTCATCCTAACCCAGTGATAGTACCGCTTTAGGTCCCGGTACATCTTGTTCATGCTTGGATGAATCGAAAATTTGGACTGATGGGCTTCCTTAAGGATTTTCATCCTTAAGTTCTTTCACGTTAGGCACACAGACCCGACCATTCACCACAATGGTCCCATTATTCAAAGTCTGGTACTTAGTCTTCGCATTGCCCACAGCCTTCTTGAGATCTTCATCACTTCTTTGGGAAATTCGTATCCTTGTAAGAAAGTCTTCCTTATCTGCAGCACTTAAGCCTAAAGGTTCCTGATCTGCGATGATTGCATTAAGATACAAACTCCGGACCATCTGTTCTAGTTCGCTAGTTTCCCTTTGGGCATTTACATTTGCCCGCCTTCTACTCAATGCATCAGGCACTAAGTTGGCTTTTCACGGATGGTAAGCCATGTCCAGATCGTAATCCGCCACAAACTCCATCCACCTTCTTTGTCGAAGGTTCAGTTCAGGCTGGGTGAAGATATACTTAAGGCATTTGTGGTCCGTGAAAATTTTCACCTTGGCTCCATACAAGTATGATCGCCATATTTTCAACGCGAACATAACCGCCGCCATCTCCAAGTCATGAGTGGGATAATTCCCTTCATGCTTGAGCAACTGTCTTGATGTATAAGCAATGACCTTGTCTCCTTGCATCAACACACAACCCAGTCCTGAAATTGATGCATCCGTGTACACCACATATGGCTCGCATGGCTCATGCAAAGCCAGTATTGGTGCACTAGTCAGCATCTCCTTAAGCTTCGAGAAGCTTTCCTCACACTGATCCGACCACTCATACTTGACGTCTTTTCCCGTCAAGCGAGTCAGTGGCTACGCCTTACTCAAAAATCTTTTAACAAACTTACGGTAATAACCAGCCCGTCCAAGGAAACTTCTTATTTCCGAGGCATTCTTAGGTCTCGGCCAAGTCTTGATCGCACTAATCTTTTCCGGGTCTACGGAAACTCCCTGTTCCGAGACAATATGGTCCAAGAACCCGATGCTCCTTTTCCAAAAGCTACACTTGCTTAACTTGGCATAATGGTTTTGTTCCCGCAACTTTTCCATAATGGCCCTCAAGTGACCTTGATGCTTTTCTTGATCCTTTGAGTATACTAGGATATCATCTATGAATGTAATAACAGATTCGTCCAAGTATTCTCGAAAAATCCCATTCATCATCTTCATGAATGCAGTTGGGGCATTTGTTAGCTCGAAGTGCATCAAAACAAATTCGTAATGCTCGTACCTTGTGCGGAATGCTTTCCTCCGCACATCACTTGGGTCTATCGGGATTTGATGATATCCCGAAGCCAAGTCAATTTTGGAGAAACAGGTGGCACCGTTGAGTTGATCCAGCAACTCATCTATCCGAGGCAATGGGTACTTGTTCTTAACAGTCACCCAGTTCAACCCTCGATAGTGGATGAACATCCTGAAACTTCCATCTTTCTTTTTCACGAACAACACAGGCGATCCCCAAGGCGAGCTACTTGGCCTTATGAATCCCTTTTCCAACAGTTCATCCAACTGCTTCTTCAGCTCTACCATTTCCGCAGGAGCCATTCTATAAGGAGCTTTCGAGAGTGGTGCGGTTCTGGGTTCCAACTCTATTGTGAACGGATCCGACCTGTCCGGGGGTAAACCCGTTAAGACTTGGAACACATCCTCAAACTCGTTGGCAACCGAAATATCCTTAAGATCCACTCCCTTCCCCACTTCCAGTACACTGATAGTGGCCAAGTAGGCTTCACAACCCTTTTCCAGCATCTTTTCAGCTCGGAGTGCTGATACAACCAAGTTCCCGAATGTTGGCTTGATCCCTTGGAATTCAAACCATCCATATTCCCTTTCAAACCAGACTCTGCTTTTGTGACATTCCAAAGTGGCCTTATGTTTTGACATCCAATCCATCCCCAAGATCACCTCGTGCTTATCAAGCGGGACAATGATCAAGTCGGCTGGCATGTCCACATTCCCCACTTTGACAGGAATCTCACGGACCTGGCCTTATGTGAACATCACTTGTCCCCCGGCCACCCTTACGATTCCTAATTTTCCTCCTTGTTCCTTTTGGAACAAACCTTTCCCGACCATCGTCGGGCTCACGAAACTATGCGTGTCCCCTGAGTCAAATATGGTGTGTGTTAAGACACCCCAATCTCCAAGGTCCCTACACATTCACGCAGAATGGTAAGTCCCTTGTACATTCCATGCAAGACCATGCATGCAGACAGTGCCTTACTGGCACTCAGATTATGCATCAAATGCATATAGACCATGCAACAAATGCATGCAGTACGTGCAACATATGCACCAGACTATGCAACAAATGCATACAAACCATGCAATAAATGCATGCAGTACATGCAACACATGCACCAGACTATGCTACAAATGCATAGTAACCATGCAACAAATGCATGTAGTACATGCAACACATGCACCAGACCATGCCTTAAGACATGCAGACCATGCAACAAATGCATGCAGTAATGCAACCATTTTGGCTCAGTGAGTACCTGTGATTGCACTGAATTTTCCTGGCTCATCGGTCTCCTTAGATAGCTTATAAACGCAAGGTGCTGCCGCTTGTCTTTTAGCTAAGCTATATTCCTCCACATCGCCCTTTCTGGCCAACTTTCCTTTCCACTTGTAGCTTGGGACAATATCTCTTGATATGCCCAACCTCTCCGCAATGGTAGCAAGTCCCGGCCGTATCATTCATTCTCGGCCCTTGGTATCTCCGTGGACATTCCAAGATCTTGTGGTCTTGATTTTCTCACCTTAGGCATGCACCCGATGCCTTCCAGCATATCCCTCCATGCGTTCTTCCGCATGTTCTGCACTCGGTGCGCTTAACATTCCTTTGACCAGCATCATCGGACTTCACCCTCTCATTCCTGGTCTGGTTATTTCCAACCGGCTTAACTTGACTCTTAGCTCAAGCCAGCTTATTCTCCTCCTCGGGATCTGATTCTATCATCGCAGCCCTTTCTACTAGTTCAGACACCGAGCTAAAAGTGTGAACTGAGCAATGAATGTGAAGTTCAACCCTAAGCCCGCGAATGAACCGACGTAGTTGAGTCTGCTCATCTTCCAGCTCTCTTCCCACATTATCGCCGGAGGCTATTAAACTCCTCCTCGTACTCCCAGACTAATTTGCTGCCCTGAACCAAGTCCAGAAAGGCTCCCTCTATCCTGTCCCAAGCTTCTGCCGTAAAGGTGATCTCCTTTTCACCCATCTGCTTTTCTACGGCCAATCACCAGTTATGCGCATCCCCTTCCAGGAAGTGGACCGCTATGTCCTTTCGGAAGTCAGAAGGACACCTAGTAGAGTTGAAGTTTTTTATCAGTCTACTCTTCCATTCATCCGCTTCAATCGGATTTGCACTTCCTTGGAAATGCTTTGTTCCCACCTTCGAGACGTGTTCCAGCACACTCAAATAATCAACCTTCTCCCTTCTCTTAGTGCTATTTCGGGGGACTACTTCTACCACCACTGTCATATCACCAAGCACGACCACACCTATTAGGATCGCAGTAGGGATTCCTCCTGAGGATCCGACAGGTTTCGCAACCGGTGGTAATAAACGGCCGAACTGCTCCAACTTTGCAGCCATGTCTTGCAAGGCCTCCCAAATCACTTGGTTAGTTGGAGAATCCCGGCAGTTCACTTCCCCCATCCTCTTTTGAGTTCTGCTTTGCCGCGGTTGAGGTCTCAGTAACTTCCTCATTATCACCTGCGGCCTTAGTCTTATCCTTGTTACCCACAGTCTGGTTTCCAATCATAGGACCGACCAGACCAGTTTTCTCCAAGCATGTTCCGCTTGGATCCGCATTCTTATCTTTCTTGCTTTTCCCAGTCTTATGATTCTTACTCAGCGTAAAATTAAAGTTTGATTAATCCAACTTTTCATTTCCCGTCATGCAAGAAAGAAAAACATATTCACGAGACTTGCAGCCGGCCGAGTGGTGTACCCTATAACCCAACATTTACTTGTCCTGAGATCAACAATCCTCTGATACCAACTTGAAACACCCCATCCCGGACACTAAGTCTGCGCACAGCCGTTTCACGCCAAAATCACTAAGTTACTCGGCCAATCAGTCCATTTTTAAGCCTTAACCGTTTTTATGTCAAATTCATGTGAGGTTCGATATTTTTATTAAGCCTTAAGGAAAAACCGAGACTAAATGATGCATTAGAAGTAAAGAGTGATTTTATTAATATTAAATAAGATTCAATACAACTTGTTCCATTCGCTATAAAATTCTATGACAAGTTAAACGTAAAGATCCTACAATCTATCCAGTCTTGTACACCCCTCTTCCTTCCGGACTTCAGTCCCGCGCTAAGCCACTTCTTTCCTGAAATCCCCTTTAGTCCCTGAAACAGAAAGAGGCATAAGTAATCCAACATACTTAGTGAGGCAATTTAGATTGCCTTAATCGTTTAAGTTAGGTTTTAGTCCGTTTTAGTTTAATCAAACACAATTCCGGATTTTTAGACAGTTCATTGATCCAACCAAGGATCTTGGCCGGACTGGGTAAGTTCTGGCGGAATCACCCATTCCTAAGAAACTAGTCCCATCTGCCTCACCTTGAGTTCGGTCCAACAGATTATCCCGAAACCCACATCTTTCTGTTGTTCTATCGATTTCTATGTAAATATGTGACCATGCGACCATGCTTAAGAATTGAATTACGCATGACCATCTGATCGGTTCTTCACTCACGAACTTAGCCATTTGAAGTAACAGAATCGCCGGTTTAGCTAAGATGGAGCCTTGGCCGAAGCCACGGTCTGATTGCACTCACCTTAGTCTTTATCAGTGAATTATGCACTGAACCCGCCATCTTTCCACTCGGACTGATAGATTCATGATCCTCCCGTCCGAATATTCGATCTCCCCTAACTTTCGCCCTTAAACCGCATTGGATTGCCTTAGTCGATTTTTAGAGATTTTTGGAATTTGTGCATGCGCGAAAATGGGGCTAAGACACTATATTTATAGAGTTTTGGCCCGAAACCGCCCAAAACCGCCAAGCCACTTGCGCCTGTTCGAACTGGCGCGATTGGCCCGAATAGGTGGGAGTTGGCATAACCGCCCAACCGCCTATAACTGCCCAGCTCGGCCCAACTGCCCAGCTCGGCCCAACTGCCCAGCTCTGCCCAACTGCCCAGCTAGTGTCCAGTTCACTTAGCTGGGCCAGCTGACCTAAGCTAGCATGAGCTGACCTGAACTGGACTGAGCTAAGCTGAGCTTTAACTCAACTCATCTAGCTGCCTTAGCTTAATTGTTCGGCTTCCTTGAGCTGAACCCGGGCCAATGAGCTGGCCCGCGACTTTACTTAGCCATTTGAACATTCCGTTCTTCATGGCTCGGATCATCGAACTTAGGAAGTTCGGGGATGTTACAATGGTAGTCTGGTCGGTGGTTTGTCCTTGTTACGTGGTGATGTTCTTGTTCTGCCTTCCGATGATATTTCTCCAACCTTGTTATCGAAATGTCGCCGGAATTTGAGAAAGAGGTTTTTAAATTTTCGAGAGAAGAGAGAGGTTATGAAGAGAGAGGTTAGGAACAGAGAGGTGGCATCTAGAGTTAATGAAAAATTTAATTTGTTAGAGTTTTATTTACCTTTTGGGTAAAAAGTGGTTTCTTAACTTTTTAAAAGTGTTTTATCGAGTAAGCCTCAATTGTAGAAGGGGTAAAATGGTAAACACCCACAAAACCCAATATGGTATATCTCGAAAGTTGACTATAATATGGTATTCATTATGATATCTTCGAATAATATAACACTCACCATAATTTTTCCTTTAGTTTATGTAAAACAATTTCAAAAGATTATTAAATAAAAATTAGAAAATAAGATGTTTTGTTGGGACAATATTAGAAAAGAAAAACGGTTGAGCTTAAAAAAAAAAGAGGTTTACTGATTTTTAACAACTTTTCATATCTCTTTCACTTTTCCAAACAGATCTCACTGTTCACAACGTAGGAAACGTGTTCCCTGCCTTTCACTCTTTCGTTCGCCTACCATGTTTTTATTTATTTGATTTATTGCCTACATTATTTATTTCATCTCTATACGGTTTCACGTTTATTTCTTTTTTGTTTTTTTTAATGACAAATTTCATTGATAATGAATCAAGATACAATGTCATATACAAAACTAAAGAATACAAATTATTACACAAGCAGATATGTGCGCCATATGCTGAAGATAGTAATTAAAAAGTAAAACTTACGATGCATTCTGGTCAAGAACGTCTTATTCGCTAACAGATTTATATATCTGTTATCTTCTTTTCTTTGATACCATCTAACTCCAATGCATTTCATACGCCTATATTGTTGAGGTTCTTTTCAAAATGAATCAGTAAAATCCATTGCTTCTAAAACTAGTTCTGGAAATTTGACAATCTGATACCAATTAGTTCGTATCAGAGTCTTCATAATAATTGTAGACATTGAGATGATCTTGATACAATCCCATTTATTTTTAGCAATCTCTCCATCTTCACTACTTACATCGTTTCTCCAGTACTTTTTCCATGGCGGTTTCCAAATCCGAAATGAATTTTGAGAAGATTCAACGCCTATAGGAAATTTATCCAGAGGAAGAAAACCATAATACAATACATACCATGGAAAAACACCGACAAACGGAGATTCCATTGTCGGAAGAATGAATTTTCGAAAGAGATTCAAACCGATGATAAACGAAATCAATAAATTCTCTATGGAGAAGATAACTAAATATAACAAAGACTAACAACTAAAGTATAACCGACACTGAATTATCTTTGATTGAAAAGAAACTAAAATAGAATAGAGTAGAGTACCGACCGGCGCCAGAGAAACCAACGCCGGCCGGTCGAAACGAACGATATGGACAAAGGGACTTGTGCGTTACGAAGGGACTTCGATACGAACAGTTACGATGTGTGCGTATCTGCAAAACAAGTTATCTTCTTTCCGAGAATTTCGAGATATACAAAACACATTTACATGTAGATAAGCAACATTTCTTTTTCGTTTTTTTTAGTTGTTAAAGTTCTTTTTGTCAACCATAAGTTTTGTTGTTGTTGATAATAAAAAGATTTTTTAAAAAAGTAAATTAACCATGATTACTAGGTTAGAGTATAGATTTAGATTACACGCAGGTACTTTTCATTACATTAACCACAATGAATTAGTCCAATAATCCAAATTTTATAAATAAAAGAAAAAAATATTTGTTATGTGAATGGTGAGGTTCAATTTCTAGGTTAATTAGAAGGGACAACAAAATATAAGGCCACTTGCTTCTGATATGTTTGTTCGTTAGTTAGTTAGAGCATGTTCATTGGAGAAACTTTCCATAGTTTCTTAAGTCATTTTTTTAATTTTTTTTATATATTTTTATACACTTAAGAAACTCCAACAAATATTTATTGTTTTTTTCCATTGGTAGAATCCAAGGGGTTCTTAATTAAAAAAAAAAAAAAATTCAAAAACATAAAAAATTATTTATTGAAAAGTGATAAATACATGACATAAAAACATATTAAGAAAGGGAAATGTAAATTTTTAGCGAATTTATACAAAGTTTATAATTTTAATCAGATCCGAATTTTTTGCCACATATGCTCCACCAATAGTGAGGAGTATCTCCCAGAATGATTGAGATGTTCAATCGTAGAAAACATGATACACCTCTTCCCACTCTCTTTATCTAGCCAGAAGCTCTGTGATATTCATTTCAAAAATCCCACAAATAATCAAAAACCTTCAATGCACCACGAGTTACAACTTCAAACTTAAAACTAAATTGCACCCAATGTTTTTTGTTCTCATGTTTTATACATCATATATTACAAATATCTAAATGTTTAACGTATTATAAATTTATATACTTACCTAATATATGTCATATAAAAGTATAAAATGTTAAAATGTATTTTCATTCATTATTCATATATAAAACATTTTATTAGAAAAAAAATCGTTATATCGGGGCTAAACCAACCTGGGTAAACTTCTGGTTCGCGGTTCAACCCGGTCTGGTCCGGGTTTAAAAACACTGATTGCACCAAACAACTTTTTTAATCTAAAACCACTGAACGAATTACAAAACGACACGTGAGAGTTTCTTAAGTGATCTTAAATTACTTAATTAAGAAACAGCTCTTGCTCTTGTATTATCTTAATTTAATTATTTATTTTTGTCTCTAAATAAATTCAAAATACACCTAAAAAGTCAGTAAGACACCCTAATGAACATGCTTGATAATAGTTTTATGTATATACACTTAATTACTAAGAATTAAAAAGGAGTAATACAATTATTGATAAAAATATTTATCACCTATCAAATCAGTCCGTGACATTCCATAAAACTTTATAACAGTTGTATAACAGCATTTTGTCAGAAAACAAGGTCACGACATTTATATACACGTACAGAACCATACGTAATATATACTATATAATATGACACAAATATCAATTATGCTATACAATTTCCCTTATATTTAATATCTCCTCCAATGAGCTAGGATGGAATAGTGCATGCTGATGTGACATTACACCTTGCTTTCATCGCCTTCATCAAATGGGTTCTTGGGACTACTTCCCTTTAAACATTAACAAGGGTCTGCATCATTACGCAAGTCAAAGAGAAGAAGAAGTTATTAGAAACCCTAACTGCCACAAGAAAGAGACTAGAGACTATGGACATTCCTCAAAAGCTTCAATAGCGAGAGGACATTGGAGACCAGCTGAAGATGCTAAGCTCAGAGAACTAGTGGCGGTGTATGGTCCACAAAACTGGAACCTCATCGCAGAAAAGCTCCAAGGAAGATCCGGTAATAAAATTAATGCTATCTATCTTTCTTAATTAACCACGAATCAGTTTCATGGATCTTGCATATATTAATTAACTAAAATGTGGAGTCGTCAGGGAAAAGCTGTAGGCTTAGATGGTTTAATCAACTAGACCCGAAGATAAACAGAAGAGCCTTTACAGAGGAAGAAGAAGAGAGGCTAATGCAAGCGCACAGGCTTTATGGTAACAAATGGGCGATGATAGCAAGGCTTTTCCCTGGTAGGACTGATAATTATGTGAAGAACCATTGGCATGTCATAATGGCTCGCACAAGGAAGGCTAATAATCCTTGCTTCTCAGGTTCGTTTGTGTTGGGAGTGTTCGAAAATCAAATGATGCTTGGTGATTACATTTCTACACCACAAGAGGGGAACTGTGAGATGCTTGGGAGCATGAATGAGGAAAAGAAACCACCCTTCTTCGATTTTCTTGGGTTGGGCACGACATGATCATCATATATCCTTAATTAACAAGAATGGCTAATTAATTACTTTAACAGAGATGACTTCGTGTTCTTTGGATGTAGTTGTGCTGCGTTAATAAATAACCAATTTGTAGATATTAATTGTTGTCCTTAGTCCTATGCAACATGCTTGAATTCGTGTTAGTTAGTACGCGTACGTACCACTATACGTTTAATTAATACATGTCAAATTGTATGAACATGTATATGAAAATGTCACACTCGATCATTAATGTGAAGTAACATGCATGCTTCGTATGTGAAGGGGAACGTGACATGTTAAAGAAGGGACGATGATATGGAAACAAAAACGACAAAAACAGAGATACACAAGTCAAAGTAAAGAGAATAATATGTACGTTTGTATTTATTTGGAAAATACAGAAATTAATCATACCATGCGATTCTGATGAGGTTGCAAGATTCTACAACAATAAAGTCCAAACATATACTCTGAATTATTCTCATCACACACATTGCATTTTTTATTCCCTCCAAGCAAAAACCTTTCTCTCGTTTCGTTGCTTCTCATCAACCTCGTGTCGTGTTAATTACCTCTATATATTCTACTAACCATTTAGTTTATTTTATGATACTCTATTTTGTTAGGTGTTTACTTTTGTATGAGTACGTATATTTATTTAAGCTCTATTAGTTGACAAAAGTTTATGCGAGTCCAAAACATTAATTACCTTGGGTAAATTGTGTAAAACAATCTAACCATTTATTTTCTAATGGAATTTGTAAGATATATAATGCTATACTATCCTTGTGTAAAACAATCTCAACATTTATCCTCTAACATATCAAATTTGTAAAACGAACTTTTGTTCCTATGCTATCCTTAAAAATATAGACATCTATGAAAATGTCATATTTGAAAGACAGAAACACTAACAAAAGAAAATGTTATCTAAATTTATTACACAAATGTCGTTTTCTTTAACGTTTGTAACCATTATTTTTTGTTTTAAGCTCAAGAAATCAATGCATATCTAAGTTTTTTTTAATATTTATCAGTTATTGTTTGTAACGATCGAGCAGTTATTGCTGCAACCGGGACGGGAGCGGTTACCTTTTCTAGACCCGTCGTGTAGTGAAGGCACGACGTGGTTTCCCGCATCAGACAACGGGATCACGAATTGCATCACAAGAATGATACACAACATGCTACGTCGATCCTACCCGAGGTACAAGGATATGCCTCCAAAAGACCAAGACTATTGGTTTTACTGTTTGGCGGTAAGAATCTAATCACTATTGATTATAACTTTTGAATTCAAATTATTGATTGAATTTTGCTAACTTTAAAATTTTTCTATTTTGTAGCTTGAATACAACTGGAGCCCAGCCATGACGTCGGTAGTGAAGAAGCAGTTCAAGAGTAAGGCGGACCGCGTCTTTAGCTCGTATCTGTACTTCTGGAAAGACAGTTGGTTGAAGGAAGGCAAGCAACATTCGCAGATGCCCAACGGACTACTTCAGGGCTACATCACCTACTGGGGTGAGCCAACGACGGAAGGATTGTCCAACAAAAACCGGGACAACCGAATGAGCCAGCGCGACGGGAAAGGGATCGCAACGACAAACTCTGGCTCAAGGAGTAGTTTCACTCGGGGGGAGGATATGGTATGTTTCAATACTTTTTTTTATAATTAATTCTAACTTTTATTTATAACGGTTTGCTTGTTTTCAATGTTGAACAGAAACGGAAGACTGGCCATGATCCGTCGCCTCTTGACATTATAGAGGATCTGCACACAAACAAGAAGACCGGGCAGGTTCAAGATCTGGTTGTTCGGGAGTTGCTCGAGGGTGCAAAGAAGAGGTTCCAGGATATCCGCGGGGATACTCAGATGACACCCGACGACGACATCCCGTTGGAAACGCAGTATCAAGTACTACAGGAGGTAAGTAAAAGCAAAATCAAATTACATACTATACTTTATATTTGATATACTAATTCATAATGTCTTTTTGTTGCAGGAGATGAGGAAATCAAAGGGCCGCTATTACGGGTTCGGGAACATGGCGGGCTATTGCTTCCGTGGAATAGGATCCCGACATCACAGAGATGCTAGTCGGGATGAGGAGTTGTGGAAGAAGAACGAGGAGTTGGTGACCGTGAAGCAACAAGTGGCCGAGATGAAGGCGGCACAAGAACAACACGACGCGAAAGTGAGACAGCTAAGAGAAGAGCAAGCTCTGATCC
Organism: Iberis pinnata; assembly: GCA_900406425.1. Lineage (NCBI taxonomy): Eukaryota > Viridiplantae > Streptophyta > Magnoliopsida > Brassicales > Brassicaceae > Iberis > Iberis pinnata. The sequence continues at coordinate 3,027 of OVBE01000530.1, read as the reverse complement.
AACAGAAGATGGAAGAGTTCATGCGATCGATGATGATGGGGCGACTATACGGTCCTGGCGGTAGCGGCGGCGGCGACGGTTTCGGTTCTTGAAACAGTTTTTTTGTATTTTAAAACTTTTAAAATATTATGCATTTTGGATTTTATTAATAATTTATATTATTATTTTATTTTTAATTTAAATTTAAATTTAAATTTCAATTTCAATTTTCAAATTAATTAATAATTAATCCAAATTCAAATTACAAAATATTAATTAAAGATCCGTCACAAAATCCGTCAATAATAACCCGTCATAAAATCCGTCACAAATTATTGACAGGTTTTATGATGGATTTTTATTTCTGGCCATTTAGAACTGACGGTTTTTTCCCGTTAATAAGCCTTTTTTCTGACGGGTTTTTGACGGGTATGCCCGTCAAAAACGAGTTGTTTTCTTATAGTGGATAATGCTATACTATCCTTGTGTAAAACAATCTAAACAATTATCCTCTAACATATCAAATTTATAAAACGAACTTTTGTTCCTATGCTATCCTTAAAAATATAGACATCTATGAAAATGTCATATTTAAAAGACAAAAACACTAACAAAAGAAAATGTTATCTAAATTTATTACACAAATGTCATTTTCTTTAACGTTCGTAACCATTATTTTTTGTTTAAGCTCAAGAAATCAATGCATATCTAAGTTTTTTTAATATTTATCAACTCCACTCACCATTTTATCTCAGATTCTCTCATTTCTTCGATTTTTCTTCTTTTTAGAAATAAAAACGCGACTTTTAGGTTAATTATTGGTTGAAAAAAACATAGATTAGAAGCGTATAATAAAAGAAAACTTCTCCCTAACATAGTTTTAAGGTAAAGTTACTGTTTATCATTTGTAAAAGAATAACTTTCATCTAACTTGCATATTAATAAAGAACGATCACACAATAAAAGTAGACTTTATGTAAGTTTGTTGAGTTCTTCTCGTAGACTGAAATAAACTATGCGAAATTCTGCGAAGTTTTCCAAAATCACAGAGATTTAAATGCCTAGTCAGCAAAGTTTGTTGTAATTTTACAGACTCTTGCAGAGATTTGCAGACTTCATGAAGTCTATGTATAAGTATGCGATTGTACATTGGAAAACTTCTTTTAATATGTGAGAGTCTTACAAAATTCTGCAAACTTTATGATGTATATGAATAAGTCTGCAAATTAAAATCTTGCAGACTTCATGAGGTATGTGAATATCTGCTTGATTTCCAGCATACTTCAACACGTCTATGTATGTCTACTAGGTTCCAACAAACTTACACTCATACTTAACTATTGTGCAAAAGTATGGGAGGTTCTGAGACTTACATGAAGATTTTCCTAAGATGTGTACGTATGCCATTAGAAATAGGTTTGTCAATAAATAAATGAGGTCTATGAGACACTAAACGTAATATTCCTACTATTTGTAGCATGTTTCATGTTTTTTGTCCTCGGAGAATGAGTTGCAAATATAATGAGAAATTTTGAGGTGACTAGTACACGTGAAGGAAGAATGCTAGTTATAATTGATGGTTGTTCTCATGATTAACTTCTTGAAATGATACATGATGATTTTGAGTTGAATTTAAAAGTTGATATGTTGGAGATAAGTTACGTCTCTTACTAACTCCTATGTTGTGTAGTTTACTTTGCCTGTGATGAAGATGGTTTTGGCATCATAGTACTACTAAACAAAAGGAGAAAATTTATGCAGAGGATGAAGACTACAATATGTATGGAAGAGCAAAACTGAGATGGGGATGAGGATTAAAATTTCAACACACAAGAACATTTTCTTTTTTTGATGAAATGTTAAATTGATTAAACCGAAGAATAGAGGTTATTTACAAAAGAATGTTTGGTCAAGACCGAAGCAAACTGTATATGGTTCCTAATGAGATTATCTTGGTGGCCTCGTTAAAACCCGATTCTAGAAAACCCTGTGGGATAAAACTAGAACCTGGAAAAAGAGTACACACCAAGACAATCGGAACCATATACCCAAAAAGTAAGTAAAGCAGTAACTGGCAAGAAATGTATAATAGCTCCGGTGAGCTGCAGTAGGAGAGAATGCGGCGCATCAGGGAGTGGTCGGATGAAGGGCATTCCAGCGAGAACAGAGCCCATGGTAAGGAGAGTGGGCCGGGTACTGCAGGCTGAGGATCCGCAGCCGAATAGTGTTGACAATTGTGCGCAGAAGGTGGGAGTATGGCTGCCATGGATTGCCATGGCATCGAGCGTTTCGTTCACGCCAGATGTAGTAAATGGCGGCTTGGAGACAAAGACGCAATAGCGCAGCATCGACAGGGGAGAAGGCACGGTGCCGAATGGTGGAGATTATGCGCTGCTAGTCAGGAGAGTGGCGGCGGTGGAGGAGGCTGGAAGTGAGCTCTGTCCACAGAGTGTAGGTATATGGACAGGCAAAGTAGAGATGATCCCGTGACTCATCCGGTTCGCCACAGAAAACACCGAGCTGCAATCGTCCCCATGAGCGCATTCGACGACCTGTAGATAACCTGTCAAGAAATGCAAGCCATGAGATAAAGGCATAACGGGGAATAGATTGTTTGAACCAGACAACAGATGAACAAGTTTTGATAGGGATTGAGTGACAAATCTGTTTCCAAGTGGTGGTAGAGTGGAAGAAGTCACGGTACTGGTTATTTCCATGAAACCATAGACGAACATCAGGGCCATCTGCCGGCACTGGGATTGGGAGGGCTGTGATAGTATTGTAGAGGGAGTCCAAGTAGAGGCGCCGAGAGTGCCTTAGACGCCAGGTTCCCGAGCGTGATGCATCCGCAACAGTTGAATGTCTCGGTATACCGAGCTCCCGAATGCCNCATCACCTGCAAGTGCATACAACGAACCAAGAGAGCACCAATTATCAAACCAAAAAGAGGTAGAGGACCCATTACCTAACCTTGTTTTAATAAAAGTGGCGGCTATCGGACGTAGTTTGAGCAACTTGCGCCAAATCCAAGAACCTGCGGCTGTAGTG